>AWOL01S0090651.1:0-13251 GCA_000715115.1 Nicotiana otophora | reverse complement strand
GGCACGGAATGAGAGGGACGAGAACTTCAACAGGTATCTCTATAACTCCTTAAATGTGATAATGAGCAGGATGGGTGTATCGAACGAGGAGCGTATGCATCTACGCAATGATTTGTCTAGTTCTTCCAAAGAGATGTTGGGAACTGCACCTGGAATTCCCGTTCACCCGTCAGAGGATGAGAACACTCACAAAGGCTTTGACATTGAGGATGAGATTGGTGATGAAGTCACAGGGCCCATGGCTTTGGTGCCCCTAGGAGTCGATGATGATGATGAGCCCGGAGCTGCGGTTGGCGGGCATTCTGAGGAGGAGGAATCCGACTAGAAGGGAGTTTTTCTTTTCACCCTACTTTGCTTTACATTCTTACATGCATTGGGGACTATTCATATGCTAGTGTGGGTTGGGGGAACTACTTTTTGTGATATAAATTGTCTAAATATATTTCTTTTATTGTTTTTTTTAGGAACCCGTAGTAGATTGTCTAGTTTTAGATTAAAAAAATACAAAAATATAAAAAAGAAAAACAAATCAGAAAAAGCTCGTACTTTTCCTGACGATGGATATTTTGGATAACTTTCTTAAGGGATTAAAGTCCGATTAAAACTAAAAAGTTTTTTTTTAGGATTGTTAGGTAGTATCTCGAAGCGAAATCATTAAGTTGTGCTAGTCTAGGAGATGACGTAGGTGTTTCTTGCTTGATCATAGATGTGCTTATCACTTAAAAATAAAATTTTCCGTTGCTAGCCTCTTTGAGTCTATAGACCTTTTATTTGGCACGCTCATTACAAGTTGTATCCCTATTTTATTTTTAATTTGAGATTGTTGAATCTTTACCTCCTAAAGCACTTAGTCGTTAAAAGACGTAAGGTGAGAGATTGGAGAGTACCTTTCGAGTGGAGCCATGGAAGGGCCCTTTGGTGCACTAAAGTTGTGGAAAAAGGGTCACTAGCCGACGAACCTTAATGTATGGAGGGTGTGTAGAAAGAAAGAAAGAAAAAAGAGAGAGAGAAGAAAAAATTGCAAGAAAGAAAAATAATATTTAAATTAATGTAGAGAAACACACACCTCCTAATCTTACTAATTCTTTCTAGTGGGAGTATAGAAGTGCTTAATTGAAAAGAGGGCTATGTTATATATGGTTTATGGCGAGTGAATTGGTTGAGAAGAAGATGTGCTCGATGTTTGAGTGTAGTGTATTAAAGTGCTTAAGAGGGTTAGTCACTATTCCTAAATGTATCCTACCCGTCCCTTAACCTACATTACAACCTTAAAGTCCTAATTGATCCTAGATTTGACTAGCTTAGATTACCAGACATGTACACTGCTTATGATACGACCATAGGATGCACATGAATTCTTTGTGAGAGTGAGCGATTTTCTTGTTCAAATTGTGTGATGTCCTTAAATTATGCTCAAAGGCACACTTGAATGTGTGAACTATTCTATATTCACTCTTTTGTTTGTTGGTGAGGGCACATGATCTTATGAAGGATTGGTAATGTTGTAAACTTCTTTTGTTGGGTGAGTGCGCGAGTTGAGGGTGCTTAGTGGTAATGAGTCGGCTCTTGAGGAAGGGTGGTGACAGATTGGTTGTTTGAATTGATTGAATTGAAATGTTTATACTTGGGCATGTTTAAAACAGGAAGAATGTGAAATTTGTATGTTCGTGCTTGATTGCCGGTATCTATCATAGTCAAGGGTAGTGTGTATGGTTAAAATTGAAGTGCTCTTCTATAGTTGAGATGTGTACGTTGGTGGGGTGTAGTTGATAGTCCCATTGCTCTAGGACGAGCAAGAGTCTAAGTGTAGGGTGTTGATATTTAGCTTAAAGTATATATATTTATATGTATATTTGACAAGGTGAGTTGCTCTGATGGTAAGTACCCTCCACTTCCAACCAAGAGGTTGTGAGTTCGAGTCACCCCAAGAGCAAGGTGGGGAGTTCTTGGAGGGAAGGATGCCGAGGGTCATTTGGAAACAGCCTCTCTACCCCAGGGTAGGGGTAAGGTCTGCGTACACACTACCCTCCCCAGACCCCACTAGTGGGATTATACTGGGTTGTTGTTGTTGTTGTTGTTGTATGTATATCGCCTTTCATTTTACTCGAGTTTCGTGGATTTCGAATGTGAAATGTAATGATTTATGCTAATTCGTGGTGTTTTTGTGTAGAAATCATCCGGAGGCAATATGGGGCGAAAGGTGCGAGATTAGAGCCAAAAAGGAGAAAAATTGGAAAAGGTCCATTTGTAGCGCCACAGGTAGCGTGGGATGCTGCCTGTGGCGCACTTTATAGAATCGAAAATTAGCTAGTGCTAGGGCTAGCGCCCCATGTTACCCTGAGCGCTGGTGATGGGAAATCTCTCCTACTTCGCCCGGGACAAGGTTATTTTGGTCCAAGACCTACCCAACGCGTATAAACGCAAGACTAAGCCTATTTTGGGAGGGGAGACACCACTTTGAAGGAAAAATACATAAAAGGAACATCCGGGAGCGAGGATATCTCAGTTTTCTTTATCTTTTCTTAGTATTCTCAATTATTCAACACTTGTGAATTTGTTTTGATATTATCATGAGTGGCTAAAACCCATAGTACTGGGGTTGTGATCTAGCCATGAATATTGTAATTTAAAGTTGACTTAACCTTGATTACAATTCACTAATATATGGTTGTTTCTTCAATTATGTGATTAATTGCTTAATTGTCTGGCCAACAGTTAGGTTCTATTTACTATCTATGCTATGCTTAGGAAAGCTACGTCTAGATTAGAGAAGAATTGAAGAGAATATGATCTTAACTCTGAGTAGGGGCGGACTTGTGGTTAGGATAGGAATATACCTAGTTACCGTGCTTCATTAAATATCGTAATCTTAATATGTTCTTAATAGATTGATTCCATAGGAATATAGGCTTTAATCTATTTTAAATAGGCGAGTAGGAATTCGGGAGAATACTACGAGAGCAATTGTTCGATTAATTAGCAACCATGAGTGAATTGTATGAAAGGGAGAGTTAATTAGAGCACAATAGAATTGGTGAATCGATCACAACCCTGGAATATTCGTCTTTACTGAATACACAACAACTATTTTGCTGCTTGATAAATTAGTTACTTGTTAGAATTACTACTTAGTATAATCACACTTTTGAACTCTGATTGACTTGACTGAATAATAATTTTGGTGAAACTAGTGGGTAGTTAACACAAGTCTTTGTGGGTTCGACACTCGACTTATCATTTTATTACTTGTACGACCATGTATACTTGCGTGTGCGTTTGGGAGCAACAAGTGACCGCATAAATTAATAAAACTACATATAATACACTTACTAACACTCGAAAGCAATTATTCATTTATATAGTTTCGTCAACTTGACAACCATGACTAGACACTAAATCTTGAGTTTCACAGTACATACGGCAAGAAGACACTCCAAAAGGTGTTTAGTTATAGGAAGCCCGGAGAGATGAATGTGTAGCCAACTCCTCCAAGTGGACAAGGCAAAGATCTTTCTTTTTTGAGCCGATGTTATTCAATGGATTTTGATTTCCTCACTAGAGCTTTTTATCAATTTTTATTGATGGACTAGTGGACTTATCAGATTCTTCTATCTAAGCTTGACTTTGAAGCAAGTGAAATTTTAACGGACAAAAGTAATATAGTAGTAGTGTGTAGGTCGCCATCTCATTCAAAAGATTATCATGCAAATGGGAGAAACAATATAATAATGAATTGGAAACCTTGTAGATTGAAATAGTAACATGAAGCTATAAAATCATAATTAAGATTAAATCAATATTATCATGCATATACATGTTCTTATTGCAATTCGTAAACGACCTATCCTCTCCGGGTTCCTTCGTCCGAGGAGGGAGCACTCATAACATGAAGGGGATCAGAGAGATGCACTCCCTGGTTAACTTTTCCATGCCAAGTTACTAGTATTTTATATGATTATATTTTGATAACCGATCGACTAGTTTCACCGGATACTTGTCACCTCCCACCAGCAACAGGTACTAGGTAACTTTACCCACTAAGGCTTAGACATATGGAAAAAAATAACTATTTGTACAGAAATAATGTAACGACTCGACCGGTCGTTTTGAGCTTTTGCATTCAGTTCAATGATTTAAGGTCTTGTTAAGCTTCATATTATGTATTATGACTTGCGTGTATAGTTGGTTTCGGTTTTTAGCAGTTCGGGATTGATTTGGAAGAATAACTCTCATTTTAGAAGCTTTAAGTTGGAAGAGTTGACCAAGTTTGACTTTTGCGTATTTGATCTCGGATCGAACTTTTGACGGTTCTGTTAGTTCGGATGGTGATTTTGGACTTAAGCGTATGTCCAGATTTAAATTTGGAGGTCCGTAAGTTGTTTTGGCTTGAATTGGCGAAAGTTGGAAAGTTGAAAAGTTGAAGGTTAGAAGGTTGATAGATTTGACCAAGGGTTGAATTCATTGATATCGCGCTCGGGTTGTCATTCTGGGAGTTGGTTTAGATCCGTTGTGTCATATGGGACTTGCATGTAAATTTTAAGGTCATTCGGAGTTGTTTAGGCTTGTTCGGCGCAAGTATTGAATTTGGAAATGTTCATTAGTTCATTAGGCTTGAATTGAGGTGTGATTCATAGTTTTGATGTTGTTATGTATGATTTGAGGTCTCGAGCAGGTCCAGGTCGTATTTTGGGATTGGTTGGTATGTTTGGACGGGGCCCCGGGGGGCCCGGGTGTATTTCGGATGAGATGCGAACCATTTTTGAACCTTGTTGAATTATTGAAGATTCTGAGTAATGATGCCTTCGCACCTGCGGATAAGGGGCCGCAGATGCGGCCAAGTGAGCGCAGGTGCGGAAATTGATTGGAGAAGGTAGGGACCGCAGATGTTGTCATCCGATTGCAGAAGCGAAATCGCACTTGCGGTGAAGTTTCGCAAAAGCGTAAGCGCAAAAGTGCGTTTGGACCGCATATGCGGTTGGTCTGCAGTTGCTGGGAACTCGTAGATGCGAGACTTTTACCGCAGAAGCGGCTGTTGCAAATGTGACTAAGCAACCGCAAAAGCAGATTCACTGGTGGATTGTATATAGTTCAAGGGTTTGTCCATTTTTATCACATTTTGAGTTAGAGAGCTTGGTTTTAGACAATTTTGGAGGGAATGTTTATGAATTGGATTGGGGTAAGTATTTTTGACTCAGATTTGGTTATATTTCATAATTCCATCCTTGTTTTTATCATTTAATTAGTGATGTGAATTGGAGGTATTGGAAATTTTTGTAAATATTTTTTCTAAAACATAAATTGAGGATTTGAAGGTTAATTTGAGATCGGAATTGGAAAATTTTAGTATGGTTGGACTCGTATCAAAACGGGTGTTCGGAATTTGTGAGTTTGGTCGGGTTCTGGGGTGCGATCCCGGGGTTGACTTTTGACTTGACTTTTTTATTTTAGTTAAAGATCTCAACTTTATTAATCGAAATTGATTTTTCTTGCATTGTTTGTTAATATTAAGTCATTTTTGGATAGATTTGAGCCGAGCGGAGATAAATTTTAAATGAAATGCTATTTTTGAGTGATGAAATGGACTAATTAAGGTAAGCATCTTTCCTAACTTTGTGTGGGAGAACTATCCCTTAGGATTGGGTTTGATTGTACTATTTAATTATGTGAAAGACGTGTACATGAGGTGACGAGTGTGTACACGAGCTTATTTGTGAAAATTAACCGGTTTAGACTCTTAGGTTACATATAAGCATATAATTAGAGTGTTATTGATTGTTCTATCTTTCGTTGTCAAGTTTATTCTTACATGTTTTAATTGAAGTTACTAATACATGTTCTAGTTTCCATTGTCGAATTTTCCTTTATATGCATTTATTAGTAGTTGTTGTTACATGCTATTTTTTCCGTTGTTCAGTTATTCTCATGCATTTAGTCGTAGTTGTTATTTCATGCCATCTCTTTCATTGTTAAACTTATGTTACGTACTTGAATTAGAAGTTGTCATTTCACGAGAATGCCTTCATGGTTGAGTTATTGAGGTTGTAGTTGATATCCATTAACACATTGTGGTTGAAGTGTTGTTTATTAGGACATCCTTCTTTGTTGAGTTGTTTCTCATTCATTTTATTATTATTGAGATTTTTGTAAACATTGTAGTTGAGTCGTGGGCTATATGTTGTGGTAACATTGGTATTGTTGATTTTGGCAATGTTATGGCATATGGGCACGTGTGGTGCGAGTTGATTATTGTGTTGTGACATTGATGCGCATGTGGCGGTATAAGGATTGGGGTTGATGTGCATGCGGCGAGATAAGGCAGGATTTATACGCGTGTTGCTAGTAAGGGAATTACTTGAAGCCAAGCGGTGAGATAAGGGGCTAAAACACGTGTAGCTATTTCGGAAAAAAGTATTTTTAAAGTAAATGCAAGGCTCAGACGACGAAATGAAGATTGTGATTATGACTTGTCTGAGCACCTAATATTTTACCATATATAGGTTTTTTATCACTTTCAGTATTTAAATAGTTTTTAAGATTAATCTTGATAATTTAGCTTGTATTTTACCTTTTTATAGGTTTTATTTGATAAAATTGAAAATCACAAAATAAAAAAAGAAAATTTAATTTGGACTAGTTCTCCTAGAATCTTGCTTTGTTCAAATGTCCAAATCATGACCCAAATTGGGAAACACCTAAACCCAATAGCCAAAAGCCCATTTTCTTCTAGCCCAATCCCTTAACCCTAAGCCCCTTCTCCTACCATAAAGAGGGATACACACATTTTAGGGAGGGGTCCGATTTCTCTCTGAAAGGAATTCTTTCCATTCACTCTTAATGGATTCTCTCATCTTTGTCACTCTCTCAGCTATAGTCCTCATCGCACCATATTTGTCGATAAACAGAGCTTCGTTTCAACTAGGTAAGACCACCCACATTTAGTCGAGTTTTTTTGGAGTCGAGTTCGAGGCTTCCGGAGTGGGTTTCAATTTGTGGTTCCTTTGGTGTGAGAATTCGGGAGTTTCCTTTGANGAACCATTCAAGACTCAATATCAAGCTTTAGAATACTTATAGATAGGAATCTTGTAACTCATAGTTGATAGGCTTGTTTAGTTCCTTTAAATTTTGATGTAATAACAGGACCACGGACCGGAGCCTCGACGGAACCTCACTCGATTCTCCAACTCATCATTCTATCATTCTCCTTGAACTATATGCGACCTGATTCCCTTATCACCCGAGATATGTAGGCTGTCCAAAATCAGGACTCGGCTGCACTCTCTTCTCTTTTCTTTGTTTCTTCCTTTTTGAATAATGGTATGGTCAAAAGACATTTTAGCTTGTATTTCACCTTTTTATAGATTTTATTTGATAAAATTGAAAATCACAAAAATAAAAGAAGATTTAATTTGGACTAGTTATCCTAGAGTCTTGCTTTGTTCAAATGTCCAAATTGGGCAAAACCTGAACCCAATAGCCAAAAACCCATTTTCTCCTAGCCCAATCCCTTAACCCTAAGCCCTTTCTCCTACCATAAAGAGGGATACACACACTTTAGGGAGGGGTCCGATTTCTCTATGAAAAGAATTCTTTCCATTCACTCTTAATGGATTCTCTTATCTCTGTCACTCTCTCAACTAAATAACACACACACACACACAAACGAAAAGGGGGAGCTGGAGGCCAAACAAAAACCTAACAGCTTCATTCTTCTTCACCATTTTTTTATACAAGAATACTTCATCTTCCTCACTTAGCTTCACCATAAACATCACTGTTCACTTCTAAAATTCAGCCACGAAATGCAGTTGAATCACCGGCAAAATACACCGCAAATAGCCCCAAAAACCAGCAGCTCGGATCCAGTCCAAAACGTCACACAAAACAGCAAAAATTCGAACTCAAAACAGCCCCAAAACTCATGTAAAACTCCATTAAAGTTAGCCACAAACCACCAGCAAAAAGGACCTCCAAACCCAGCTTCATCTCCACCCCAAAACACCCCATAAAACACCTCAAAATTCAGCCCCAAAGAGCAGCGAAAACAGCTGAAAGATTACTGAAGAAGGCTGTCAAAAACTGACCTGAAACATCACCAAAATCACTCCAAAATCCAGCTGAAAAATCAGCCAAATTCCAGTTCCAAACCGGAGCAAAATGGGCCAAAAATGCAGCAAAAAATAGCCGCAAATCAGCTGCCGATAACCGGCAAAAAGAGCCCCGAAAAACCATGAAATCGGCCGAAAAACCAGCTGAAACAACCACCCAAAACTAGCTGGAACGCAGCACCAAACTACCCCAAAACTAGTCCTCATCGCATCATATTTGTCGATAAGCAGAGCTTCGTTTCAACTAGGTAAGACCACCCACGTTTAGTCGAGTTTTTTTTGGAGTCGAGTTCGGGGATTCCGGAGTGGGTTTCGATTTGTTGTTCCTTTGGTGCGAGAATTCGGGAGTTTTCTTTGCTCATGTAATTGAAGAAGTTTCCATCTATACAAAGGTCATTTTTCTCTTTATATTATGATTTTAGTTGATATTTTACTGTGATTGACCTAGCTAAAAGTTTTCAACTGCTTTGTTTGTTTACATCTCTGAGAATGTGTGTTGGATGTTTGTTTTGTTTGCTAATTCTTGAGAAGAAGAAATATGACTTGAATCTTAATCCTTCATAATGCATAAGTTTGGTATTCTGTTTGTGAATTCAAAGGCTTAAGTGAATGAAGTTTTGTGTTTTTTGAGAAACATGTCATTATGTTTGCACCATTTTAGCCTGAGTCGGTATGTTACGAATGACAAATTTAATGTGAATTGCTGCGAATGAATTTGGAACATAGGTTGTGCTAGGATAATTCAAATGGGCCATTTGGTCGACTGGAATCATAATAGAGTTTGGATCTTTCTTCTAACAGAACTAGGCCGAAAAGATTTAGTCTTGCGAGGCCTAGAGTAATAAATAATATAGCTGGCACATCTTTCCTTGCCTTACAATCATCTCAAACCTTAAGAAATTAATCAATTATCGAACATCGTGACTTGTTTTAGGCGCGATTAATAATAAATCATTGTGACTATGGGTACGGTTCCCGTGGCATGGTCACGATACATAAATTCCCATTCAAGTGCGCGTTTTACGCGACTTGACCTCAACTTCAAATAATAATAAAAATTAACATGTTGTGAATCGCGGGTGTGTTTCACGTGGCGCGATTCACAATGTGTACAAAAACAAACAAGTTTGCGACATCGTGACTTGTTCAAACAAATTTCATAAATATTAAAAGCGGTGAAAGAGTAAAAATGCATAATAGGTTTTAAATATGTAATAAATCAGATGATTAGGCCAATTATTAATAGTTAAGCGACCATGCTAAAACCACGGAACTCGGGAGTGCCTCACACCCTCCCTGGTTAACAGAATTTCTTACCCGGTCTTCTGTGTTCGCGGACCGTAAAATAGAGTCAAATTTCCTCGCTTTGGGATTTAAAATGAACCGGTGACTTGGGACACCATCATAATTATTTCAAGTGGCGACTCTGAATAAATAAATAATCTCATTTCGAATTATGTCACTTTAATTGGAAAAAAACTCCCTATCCCCTATCCCTTATCCCTCGGGAAAAAAAAGGTGTGACAACTTTGGCGACTCTGCTGGGGAAAAGAACCCAGAATCTCTAGTTTAGGATTCAGAATTCGAGCTTAGATGACTATTATACTTGGCTACTTGTGATTGTCTGATATTACTTATTTGAGCCTAATGTGTTAAATGTCGCTCTTTACCGCTTTGATATTGTTTGAAATGTATATAAAATTGTTACGAAACCCTTCTTCTCTCTAAGTCTTCTAAATCTTCTGGGAAGCGCACACTGGCGTGTCTTCTTTTCTGTTAGTGTCGTACCCTAATTTAGAANTAGGCGCGATTAATAATAAATCATTGTGACTATGGGTACGGTTCCCGTGGCATGGTCACGATACATAAATCTCCATTCAAGTGCGCGTTTTACGCGACTTGGCCTCAACTTCAAATAATAATGAAAACTAACATGTTGTGAATCGCGGGTGCGTTTCACGTGGCGCGATTCACAATGTGTACAAAAACAAACAAGCTTGCGACATCGTGACTTGTTCAAACAAATTTCATAAATATTAAAAGCGGTGAAAGAGTAAAAATGCACAATAGGTTTTAAATATGTAATAAATCAGATGATTAGTCCAATTATTAATAGTTAAGCGACCATGCTAAAATCACGGAACTCGGGAGTGCCTCACACTTTCTCCCTGGTTAACAGAATTCCTTACCCGGTCTTCTGTGTTCGCGAACCGTAAAATAGAGTCAAATTTCCTCGATTTGGGATTTAAAATGAACCGGTGACTTGGGACACCATCATAATTATTCCAAGTGGCGACTCTGAATAAATAAATAATCTCATTTCGAATTATGTCACTTTAATTGGACAAACTCACATATCCCTCGGGAAAAATGAGGTGTGACAACTTATGAAATGTGATTTTGAGGTGTGGTACCTCGGTTGTAATTCTGATTGTACATCCTATGTTTGGAACTAGGGTTGTGCATAATTTGGTAAATACTGAATTACCGTACCGGAATCGAAAATTTTGGTATTTGATATTTTAGTAATCGGTTATGGTATTTGGTTTAAGTTTTTAAAATATTGGTATTTGGTATTTTAAAATGAAATACTAAATTACCGATACGGTACCAAAATATATATTATATTACACAATACACATATAATTAATTATAACATACATATAAAAAAATCTAAAATTTTACTTTCCTTTAATCTTTAAGTTCATCAGTTAACTCTAAGCAAGTAACAAGACATTTCTAATGATCAAATTTAGTCTTTTATGTACAGTTTTCTCTTTATGGGTTGATATTTGCTAGTTTTGGACAAAACTTTTGTCAACAAACGTTTTCAGTTTTGTACTTTTGATTACTTTAGTTAAGAATATTACAGTTTATGACTCTATGCACTAGTTAGTATTCAAACCGAAATTAACCGAATAAACCGAAATCGAAAGGAGAAAACAAAACCATACCGAATTTAATTAGGTACGGTAATGGTATAGCATTTTAAGAAACCGAAACCGAAACCGAAAATACCGAACGGAAATGTCTAAATATCGTACCGACCGACGAACACCCCTATTTGGAACGGTTTTATTGATTGAATGGTTATTGTTTTTCCTTAAATCATGTCACTTGTACTTGATTGTATTTGGTTATTTATTGTTATTCTTGTGTTGGAACAATTGTGACCACTTGTGCGAGTCATGCATTCTACGTGATTTGCCGTGTTACTTTAATGTGTCAATCTGTGCCTCTGTTGTTACTTGGTGAATTGATTGTCAAGATGAATTTACTTGCGTGAAGTCATTATCTCATATTCTGTTGAGTTGTTGGTAACATAATGGATTTTAAATAGACGAGTTATTAACATGTTTTACTTTATGTGGCTCTTAAGATAAAACTCGTCATCTCACTCGGTATTTTACTATTTTTAGATGGTTATCATATTTTAGTTTAATTGATTCGATCTCAAATTAAACTCATTACAATATTTGATGTTTTACTTTACTTAAAATTGTTATCACGCTTTACTTTAGCTAATTCTATATTAAATTCACTAACTTATCTGATGCTTTACTTTTTTTAAAAACGTTATTTTACTTTACCTTATTGACTTCTAAACTAAACTTATTTGATACCCTATTTTGTATAAATTATACTTTATTTTACGTTTTACTCTATTGATACTATTCTAAAATAAACTCATTATCTCATTTGACGTTTTACTTTATTAAAGATTGTCATTATGCTTTATTGTATTTAAATAAATCGCTCGAACATTTTATTTGGCATAGCGCGTGGACTTTGCCGTGCGAAGGTGATTGATAATGTGGGCACGAGGTGCCATGTGTGCCAGATTCGTGATTGGGCCTATGATTTGTGAACAGGGGGTGTGGTGCCTCAGAGTGATTCTTGTTGCGCATCATGCGTTGGAAAGACTTGATTACTTAAATTGGCATTTGTTTTTCCTAATTGATTTCATTCACATTTTAACTATGTTCTGATTACTTTGCCGTTTTAGTACCTGTTTATTTCTTGTTGTCATTTGATGTTTTCACTATTCCATTGTTAGCCTTATATTGATGTTCTTTCCACTGTTAGCTTTAGATTTATATGCTTACACGGGTTATTGTCTAGTGGGTGTTTTGACTTACCTCGTCAGTACTCCATCGAGGTTAGTCTTGATACTTACTGGGTACCGCTGTGGTGTACTCATGCTACGTTTCTGCACTTTTTTTTTCAGATCCAAGTACTTTTGATCGTGTTGGTTTGAGAGTAGTGTCTGCGCGGCTGGAGACTTCAAGGTATACCTACTTGGTGTTCACAGGCCTCCGAGTCACCTTCGGATATTATCTTTACTGTGGTTTATCTTTATTTCAAAACATTATTGTATTTAGAAATTCTAGTGTATGTCAGTAGAGCTTATGACTCTGTACTACCTAGTCTTGGGGATTTGTAGTGATTATCGTCGTGTTGGCATGTATCACCTTTAAACTTCTCATTTATACATGTTTAACTGGTTTTACTGTTGTACATAACCAGTTTACCTAGAGACTAGGCGTCATCACGACACCTGTGGCAGGATTTTGGGTCGTGACAAATATAATCATATAAAATGCACCCAGCGGTGTGTAGTAGTAGTCAATGAAGTGGGTGAGAACCATGAGGTCTCAGTTTCAAAGANCAGAATTTTAGGTCGTGACAAATATAATCATATAAAATGCACCCAGCGGTGTGTAGTAGTAGTCAATGAAGTGGGTGAAAACCATGAGGTCTCAGTTTCAAAGGTCAAACGACAATTTGCATTTTAAGCTGAAATAGCTATACTTTTATTTCGTTCTTAATTTAAGAGGAATGTTACTGCTTCGAATTCAAAGTAAAGTTAAAAAGAAAAACAAATAACAGCCTATCATTGTTTCACTCCAATGCCTCCACATCTCTCAGCAAGAAGCAAAAGAGAAAACTTTAGGAGTTATAATGACTCATAATTGTTTAAGTATTGAGTATGTTCTAAATATTGAGTCTATTCTCAGAGGAAACACTATCTGCAGTTTTCATCTTTAAAAGCCTTCGAAGAGAGACCATCACTATGAAATTTCTTTCAAATAGAATGCAATTCTCCATCAGGAGGATGTATTCAATGAGCCAGTTTTACAAGTTT
>AWOL01S0090637.1:0-13420 GCA_000715115.1 Nicotiana otophora | reverse complement strand
AAATATCAAAAGGAGAAACGGGGCACAATTACACAAAATAACTAGTCGGGTCGTTACATTCTCCCCCTTTCAAAACAAACGTTCATCCTCGAACGTACATAAGGACATACCTGAAGTGGTGAATAGACGAGTATAATGACTCCGCCTGTCGTGCTCGATCTCCCAGGTCACCTCGTTAACCGGATGACCCTCTCCATTGAACCTTCACTGAAGCAATGTTCCTTGATCTCAACTTCCGTACATGTATGTCCAAGATAGCCACCGACTCCTCAATATAAGTCAAATCCCCATCTAATAGAACTGTTCTAAAGTCTAAAACATGAGATGGATCACTATAATGCATCCGGAGCATAGAAACTCGGAACACTATATGAACTGCAGATAAACTAGGTGGCAACGCAAGCTTGTAGGACACCTCAACAATCCTCTCAAGGATCGCAAAAGCTCTGATATACCTAGGGCTCAACTTGCCCTTCTTCCGGAACCTCATCATACCCTTTATAGGTGAAACCTGGAGCAAGACTCGCCCTCCAACCATGAATGCAACATCGCGAACCTTCCGATCCGCGTAACTCTTTTGTCTAGATTGGGTTGTACGAAGTCGATCAACTTGACCTTCTCCAAGGCATCTCGAAACAAATCTGTGCCTAATAACTTAGCCTCTCCGGGCTCAAACCACGCAACTAGAGAATGACACCATGTCCTGATGGTAGGATATAATCTCGTATTTTAGTTTCTTATTGCATTTTAATTGAGTTTGACCTCTAATCACTAGTGTTTTGCACTAATTGTATGTTTTATGCATTGTAGGAAGATTCTGAGCTATGAAGGTGTTATGGAATGAATTCGAGTAATTTGGTGCTTTGAAGTGTGAGTAAGATCCCAAGGGATAAAGCCAGGATCGCGTTCGAGGGTCGAAAAGCACGTCTGGATATCAAAAAGTCAAGAAAAATCTGGACTCTAAGAAAACAACACACTCGTAGCGCGTGGGGCGGCGCGTGGCGCACTGCCTGTGTATTTTCCTGCTGCCTGTCAGAAATCAACTCTCTGGATTTCCCCACTAATGCCCCGCATGGCGCGTCACCCCATGAGGTGCGCCTGTGCAAATTTTACAAAGCAATTGTCCTATTTCGTGTAGGAAAATGTGTTTTCGTTTGGGCCCGACCTTACTTGGTATAACTACATGGAAAAATGTTATGTTTGGGACTTTTGACACATCTAAGACCTAAGGGGGCTAAGGAGGAGTTAGAGAAGCAAAAGAACTATGATTGCATCATTCAATCCTCACTCAAGACAAGAGTTTGGATCATTTTATGTTTTCCTTTACTCTAAACATATTTGTGAAGCATTGCTCCATATCTATGGAGTAGTTCCCGTTAGGGTTTGATGGATTTGGTGTATTGATATTTGTTTGCAAATTATAACTCTAGTTTTTATGTATTGAATTGTTTTGGATGTTTTAATTGTTGCATCTGTAATCACATGTTCATGTAATCGAGAGAGGCATAACTTGTGATATCTTTGCATTATCTTGTTGGTTGAATTCATTAATTCCTCTTAGTAATTGAAAGTGGCTAGTTAATTGTTGATTAAACCTAGTTAGGAGGATAATCTAAAGAGGTTCTCCTAAAGACCAATCAACTACGAAGTCGTGCATATCTTCACCGAGCTTAAATTTATTCATATTGTGAGATTGAGACTTAATCGATAGAGGGGTTTCTAGTAAATGTTTGAACTAATAATTGAGTGAATTGGAGAGACTCACTTTAACATTAGAAGTGAATTACTAGAGTTAAATCCCAGACATTTATCTTGCACCCATCCACTCAATCCCTATTTTCTCCCATTGATATCCTCCTTGCTTACTTTTGTTTCGATTGTCATTCATCAATTAGCATTAGATTCTTAGTTAATTTTAGTTTTTAATCACATAATTCTAAGCTATTGATTATCTTGGATAACAATCTAGCTACAAACTACGATAATACTATTTAATTTCAATCCATGTGGATACGAAATTATATTATACTATATTCAACTAGCGAGCATATTTAAGTGTGTATTTTTAACTCGGCAAATTGGTGCCGTTGCCCGGGATTAACAGTCAATAGGAGTTGAAATAGTTGTAGTGCTAATTCAGGAATTTTGCTTTTTATTTTTACTTTTTTACGGTTGGTGTTCTTTGACTATGCGCAGATTGCAGGTAAGAGTGGTGCATGACTCGATCTTCTGGGAAAGAATTGCTACCATATGAACCAGAAATAGAAAAACAACTGCGACAACTGAGGATATAGAGAAGGTTGGGCAATCCTCAACCAAAGCAACTATGGTTGGAGATGATGATATTGTTGATTTGGTTGCAAGAGAAGTACCCCAATGAAGAAAAAAAAACTGCACAAGATGCTGAGGAAGCAACTATTAGGGATGTGCAGCACATCTATGAAGAAGAGATGGGTCAAAACGTTAACCAAAATCAACTCGTGGGTGCAAGCCAGTTCAGAAACATAGTTCCCGGTGCTGGAAGACCTCTTGGTGATTACGCTAGACCGGTCTACAACCAAGGATTGTCAGGTATCAGACCATCTCCAGTTGCAGCGAACAATTTCGAATTGAAGCAAGGGTTGCGCCAAACTCTGCAAAACTGATGTGTCTTCCAAGGGAAGATGAACGAAGATCCAAACCCACATCTGATGGACATCGAGGAGATTATGAACACCTTTCAATATAATGGTGTGTCACAAGATGTAGTGCACTTAAGGGCATTCCCCTTCACACTCAAAGATGATGCGAAGCAGTGGCTTCGAAGCTTGCCTCAGGGATCAATTAGAACATGGGAGGAGATGACGAGAACATTTCTTGATAAATATTTCTCCACAACTAAAATAGGAAAGTTTAGAAGAGAGATCCATAACTTCTGCCAGAAAGATACTTAAACTGTGTTTGAAGCTTGGGAGAGGTTTAAGGAGATTGTCAAAACATTTCAACATAGTGGGATTGAACTCTGCATGTAACTCCAGGATTTTTGGGATGTATTGACACGGGCCTCACGTGGAACATTGAGCAATGTAGCTGGAGGCCCCTTGATGAAGAAGACTCCAAAGGAGATAGTCACAATTCTAGACGAGTTATCTGAAGATGCAAACAAATGGCCCTCTGAGAGTGCTGAAAGAAGAAGAACATCTGGTGTTCACCAGGTTGATACTAACACATCAGTGCAGGTACAACTTGATTCCATGGCCAATGAAATAAGGAATCTTACATTAGCTTCAATACATAGTGAGCCCCACGGAGCTTGTGATATATGTGGAAGAGGACAGCCTACTCATGAGTGTAAAGCCTCAAATAAGGAAGTTAATGTTTTTGGGAATTATAACTTCAATGCAATGGGTCAGAAGCACCCCATATTTTCAAGGAATTCACTTGGGGATACGTCAAATGCATGGCAACAAAAGAACTCGAGATTTCAGGGATAAAGACCCACATGCTTCCAAAATCAGTAGAGGCCGCAGTTCCAGTCACAACATTCCACTCATCCCGGGCTAGAAGAACTAATGAAAGCCTTCATTATCAAGACAGATGAGAGGTTAGACTCTCATGGAGCAGCCATCAAAGAACTGGGCACTGGTTTTCGAAACTTTGAGAGACTAGTGGGACAAATTGCCACAATATTATCTGAGAGAATACCAGGTACTCTGCCAGTTGATACTCAAAATAAACCCCAAAGAAAAAGTCAATGTTGTGACCTTGAGAAGCGGGCAAGTGCTGAAAGAGCCCATCACAATCCAAGAAGATGTGATACCTGAAAAGAAAGTGGGGAGCAGCTGAAAATAAAGTTGATAAGAAGAAGAAAGGCAAGAAGGGAGCTGACAAAAAGAATAAGGAAGAGAGTTTGAGAAAGGAGGAACATGAGGAGAGCAAGCACATGCCTGCTTTACAGTTTCCCAAAATGTTGTATCGAGAAAACCTGGATAAACAATTTGAGATATTTCTAGATGTGATGAAACATGTTAATGTAAACTTTTCATTCATAGAAATTCTCTCCCAAACGCCAGCTTTTAGAAACGGTAGGAGTATCGACAGTGACATCTCTCACAAAGTCTAGATAAGCATCACGCCCTTTCTCAACCATCTGCCGAGCCTTTAGAAATGATACAAACCTGCTAGGAACATAATCCAATGCACCCCTCCACTCTTAGTGTGGCAAACCTGGCATAGCAAATGTTACAATCTTGGCGTGAAAATCCGGAATAGCATGATAGAGAGACAACCTGTCAATGACCAAGATAACATCAAAGTCTACCATACTAAGCAATAATAGATCAACCTTGGTCTCCAAACCATCAATAAAAACTAAACACGACTGATACACACGGTCCACAAAAATAGAATCTCCAACAGGCATGGACACATAAATAGGAAAACTAAAAGAATTACGAGATATATCCAAATATAGAGTAAAGTAAGATGACACATATGAATAAGTGGATCCCGAATTAAATAAGACCGAGGCATCTCTATGACAAACCAAAACCATACCTGTAATGAGTGTGTATAAAGCAACTTCCTCCGTCCTACCCGAAAAAGCATAGAATCTGGCATGGCCTCCCCCTTCTAGAGTGACCTCTACCCGCTCGTCCCCCCTCCCCCCTACAGTTGGCTGTGCTGCTGGAGCGGCAATTGGGGTAGTAATAATGGCCTGAGAAGTTTGTGGACCTGACTGAGTTCGTTGATCCTGAGTAGTCTGTGGAGGTGCACCCCTCTTGAGTCTGGGGTAGTCTCTAACCATATGGCGGGTATCACGACACTCAAAGCAAGATCTTGGTTAGCATGGCTGCTAGGACTGGCTTGGTCCTGGTTGGCTGGTTTGACTGCTGAAAGGCGCCCCGTGCAGGAGGTGCACTAGAAAGTGGCTGAGCAAAGTGTGCAACCTATGATCTCAGAATAACCGGAGCACCACTAGAAGCTAGAAGTTCTGAGTGAACTGGACGGCTTATATAGCATATACCATGATGGATTGTAGTTGCAGCATGGCCACAACTAAATCCTCCAGTACCTCGAGACCTCTTGGCCTCCCGGTCCTCCCTCTCACAGACCCGCATACCTTCCAATCTCTGTGGAATCTCCACTACCTGCTGATGGGTATCTATCTCCAACTCTCGAGCCATGCTAAATCTAATACCATAGTTAGCCCCTCGATAAATCGACGAATTCTCTCTAACTGTAGAAACCAAGGTGGGTGCATGTCTGGACAAATCACTTAATCTGACTTCATATTCTGACACTGTCATAGAACCCTAGCGCAGCTACTTAAACTCCACGAGCCATGCATCCCTAAGGGTCTGAAGAACAAACTCTCTCAAAACAACTCTAAAAGCCGAGCCCATAGTAGCTTCTAGGCTACCCTCCTCATAAACTCACCACCATTGATACGCTTCTCTAGACAACTAGAATGTAGTAAAAGCAAACCCATTCGTCTCCAAAATACCCATGGTGCGGAGAATACAGTGCCACTTCTCTAGAAAACCACATGCATCCTCTGAAGCCAAACCACTAAAAGTAGGAGGGTGATACTTCTTGAACCTCTCAAGTCTAAACTGCTCCTCCTCAGAAGTTGCTTCCCTAACTACAGGCTGAACCGGAACAACAAGGTTGTACTGGAATAACCCCTGGGACTTGATCGACATGGACCCGCTACTCTGAGGTACGAGCCACGGGAGTCCGAGCTCCTCTCGCAACCTGAGATGTGGCTGGTGCAAGTGGAATCAACCCCTCCTGAGCTAAGGTACCGACCATGCTCAAGAACTGTGCGAGGCTCTCTTGAAGTGCAGGGATGGAAACAGGCGCCTCGGGTGCCTGTCCCCCAACTAGAGCTACTAGTGGATCCTCTGTCATAGCGCAGGCAGGTGCTCTGGCTGCACCACGTCCCCTTCCTCGGCCTCTACCCCAGCCCTGACCTCTCGTAGTTTTAGCAGAGGTCGCGAGTGTCTTATCTTCGGATCCAACAATGCGTGTCCTCACCATTTGTAAGAGAATAGAAAGTGAAAGATTCAGTTTTCGAAGTCAACCAATTCGCACAATAATGAATCAAAGAAGTGAAGTTTTCGTAACAGCTCTATAGCCTCTCGAAGATAAGTATGGACGTCTCCATAATGAGTTTCTATATTAGAAAATCCAAATCGCCTCCTACTGAGTCGTTGGTTCTAAAATGAGAGAATGAGAGAAGAAATCCCGAGTTCTTGCCCTTTGTACAAGCTAAGTTGTCGCATTTGTGACACAGGGATTGCATTTGCAAAACCTTCCAATTGCAAACTAGGGCTCGCATTTGCGAACCCTGACAACCCCTTGTATCATCGCAATTGTTAGAAGAGGCATCGAAATTGTGAACTGGACATCATCACAAAAGCGAACCATTTTTCGCAAATGCGAACCTAGCTAAACTCTTGTTGACTTTGCAAATGTGAAGGGGTTGTAGCAATAGCAACATCTGAGCCCCCACTGTCACCTACTCAATTGCGAGGTTGGTGTTCACAATTTCGATAACTGGGAACCAGCAACACCAACAATTTAATTTCAATACAATCCATTCTGAAACATGTCTGAAACTCATCCGAGCCCTCGAGGCTCGAAACCAATCATCCATGAAAGTCTAAAAATATCATACGAACTTGATCATGCAATCAAAATACAAAAATTACATCTAAAACTACGAATTGAACTCTAAAATGCATGGATTTCAAAGTAAATTTCAAGAATATCTAAAATTACAACTAAACATCCGAATCCTATCAAATCAACTCCAATTGATATCAAATTTTGCAGACAAGTTCTAAATATCATAACGGACCTATTCAAAGTTCCAAAATCAAATTTCGAACCGTATAGCTAAAAGTCAATCTACGGTCAAACTTTTGAATTTCAAATTACCAAATTTTAGAAAATCAACACAAGTTAACCTGACTTCCAAAATAAACTCCAGAAATGTGCCCAAGTCTGAAATCATGATACGAAGCTATCGGAGCTATCAAAACACTATTCCGTGGTTGTTTTCACAAAATTCAAAGATTGGTCAACATTTCTAATTTAAACTTCTAAGTCAAGAATTAAGGGGTCTGAATCAACTCGAAAGCTTCTAGGAATGAAGCTAACCAAACCTGTAAGTCATAAAACCATAAACACATATGTGCAAAATATCAAAAGGGAAAACAGGACACAATTATACAAAATGATCGGTTGGATCGTTACAACATCGAAGATTAGAGCAGATTGGATGACTCTCGAGAAAGGTTCTAGTGGGTGTAAGTTTCTTAAGGTGGTACTTAAGGATTTGCCAAAATTTGTTGTGTGGCTAAAGATTTGAGATTTGCATTGGATGTTGCCGAGACTTGTAGTATTTCCATAGTTATTGATTCTATATTCCAGTATTAGAGAGATGAAAGAAATAACTTGAGATTCATTGAAGTTTGTGCGAGCATTTCAATTTGAGGTACTTTGATTTGTTGGACTGCGAGGCTTGGTTGATTTAGAGGGATTCAGTTCTGATGGTGTGGTTATGTACATGTGGGTTTCGAAGTGTTCACGATGGGTTTGACCATGACTTGAGGCTTATGTCTTCTTTGGGTATGGGAAGTTTATTTCATGTTGTGATTCTCTCCTAAATTAAGTTAAGTGGAAGGTTTCTAGTCGAAAGGATGCTCATGAGTTTGATACACCATGAGAAATTTCAAATGTTCAGGAGAGTGCTTGCACTATCTTGTATCTCCTGAGAGGGGTATGTATTGTAGAAGATGATTTCATATTGATTTGGGGATGCTTGAATGGTATTGTAGAAGTCATGTGGTAGGTAACTGTTCATGTTCAGGTCTGCTACTCGACACATAGGATTTATGGGAGCATTTCTCATGAGGTTATTGTGTATGTGCGATGTGGCAATTGATTAAGTGGGAGAGTTAGAAATCATGTATGGATATTCTTGTATTTTTGAGGTTTAGTGATTGGATTTGCTTAGAGGCAGACTATTCCTTTAGTTGCGGACTGTGAAAGTGTGTCAAGGGTTAGACAGTTGATTGCATGTGTTATGGATAGGGTCATTGTGGATCTTTAGAAGGTTAATATTCTATTTCAGTATGATGTAAATCGGCTTGGGGACATTATTGGTAGCCTTAATGAGAATGTGTATTTTACACTAAATTGGATCTGCTCACTCAACACAACATTTTCTATGGGTGTGTCATCGGATAGAACTGATCTTACTCATGACCTGGTATGTTTCATGTGTTGCTCTCTTATGGTACGAGGGGTTGCAAGACTACTTGATTTTTCACACGCATGTTGTGGTCCTGTTTAGGCCTTGTGGTGATATATGAGCGAGATGGCTCTTAAGATGCTAATTTGCTTATTGCATCTTAGTCGTGCTTATCTTTACATAGTGTATTAGGCTATACATCCCCCCAGGTTATGTCTATGCACTTTACGTGCTTGATGTTAATACTCATGTATTTGGCGAGTATGAGAATTATAGCTCAATGAGTATTCTGATGTGGATTGATATGTTTGGATTGCGCGCCGGATTAATGTTATGTTAGGTTGAGTTGCACTCCGCAACGGTATGATATTGGATCAGGTTCCACACCGCAATAGAGTTATGATTGGATATGACTTCTTATGCTTATTCAGTGTGTTGTGTTTCTCCCTTGTGGTACGGATTAATGGCATGTGCTTTTGTGGTTGAATCTATTAGACTTGTTGGATATTTCTCTTATGTGGTTTTCTTTTTACTATTGGTCACGTTTGCGTTGTTGCTTGTTGGTGCACAAATTGCGTCGTATGAGGTTCTAGATTGAAATTGGTGTGGCCTATCAGTCGAGCAACTTTTATTGGGTGAGCCGAGGTTATTGGACCTAGAATTAATGCAATTGGTTTTGGATAAGTTATGTTTTAAAGAAGAATATCATTAGTCCGCTCAAAATTTGGCAATGGTTCTTGGAGAGAGAGAGAATTCCACGACTTGTTTATTTGATAGGTGGTTATGAGTTTCTACACATTTCTTTCATCATTAGTAGTGCTGGTAAGGTCTAGAATAAGGTTTTATTTGATATAAGGTCTATTATCGATACTAGGTTTGGAAATGAATAGTTATTGTGGTCGGAAGATATTGTTATGAGTATATGAGATATGAGGTACATCGTATGGTTATATGTTGGGAGTATACTTGGTTTGATACATCTTGTTGAGATTGATACAGTGTATATATATGAGAATTGGATATTAAAGGAAGTTCCGGATATTGAAATTTGGTTCAAGGGCTTATGGGCCAAGGTTAAAGGAAGAATCTTCAGTAGGGGCTTTCTTAATGGATTTTTATGGCTTGCGATGACGTGAGATCACCCACAGATATGTGTATGCTGAGCTTATACATTGATTTGATGACTTTGGAATGACTCTTGGCACCTTCGAGAACAAACGTATGTTTAAGTGAGGGAGAATGTAATGACTTGACCGGTTGTTTTGAAATCTGGCATTCTGTTCGATTGTTTGAGACTTTGAGTAGCTTCATATGATACACTATTACTTGCATGTTTGGATGGTTTTAATGTTTGAGAGGTTCAGAATTGATTTGGAAAAGTGATTCTCAATTTGAAAACATTAATTTGCAAGAGTTGATCAAGGTTTGACTTTTGAGTAAATGACCTCAAAATCATGATTGGATGATTTCAATAGGTTCATGTGGTTATTTGGATTTAACCATATGTTCGAATTTTGATTTGGAGGTTCTTAGAAGGTTTTAGCTCTATTGGTCAAAAGTTGGCAATTTGAAGGTTTGAAGAGTTCATAGGTGTGACCAGAAGTTGACTTCGGTGTTATCGGACTCCTACGGTGATTTTGAGACCTTGGACATGTTCATTTGGTTGATTGGAATTTGTGTGCAAAGTTGGTTATAATCCGGAATATTTATGTGTGGTTCGGACGCGTTCGGCGAAGTTGGAATGTTTGAAAGTTAAAATAATGATTTGATCTTCAATTGTTGATGTTATTTGTGATGTTTCGAGCCTTTGGATAAGTTTATATAATGTAATTGGACTTGTGTGGATGTTTGGAATGGGGTTCGATGGTCTCGGGTGAGTTTCAGATTGTTTTGCTAAGTTTAGGTTTTGGTTGGTTCTGCTACTTTACAATTGTGAACTTCTAGTCGCAAGTGTGAACCTTGGTCGCAATTGCAAACTATTTATCGCAAATGCGGCATCTGCAACTAGGTTATTAATTGGAATTTCAAATGTCAGATCATTCTTTCTTATTTTAAACCCTAGATTTGGAGAAAGACGATTTTTCAAGGGGATTTTAATACAAGGAGAGAGGGTAAGTGATTTTTACATATTTGT
Source organism: Nicotiana otophora (assembly GCA_000715115.1). Lineage (NCBI taxonomy): Eukaryota > Viridiplantae > Streptophyta > Magnoliopsida > Solanales > Solanaceae > Nicotiana > Nicotiana otophora. Next base: position 3,044 of record AWOL01S0090637.1, on the reverse strand, counting down.
CTTATTATTTCAAGAATACACATGAACTATTAACACTCAAGATATTGAATTTTGAGATGCAATTTGGAGTTTTTGTCTACATTTTAAGAGAGTGTATTTTGGGGACGTGAGTAACAATTTGGACTCGGTTTTGGAATCATATCTATTAATTAAGAATCGATGGGTTATGGATCATCGAAATTTGGTGTGTTTTTAGATTTCGGGTACGCGGGCCCGAATTGACTTTTGTGGACTCTTTGAAAATTCTTCAAAGATTGAAGATTTATGGATTGTAGTCGCTTCCTATAGCATTGTTTGACTTTCTCGAATGATTTACATGATTGGAGAGCTAAAACGAGATTTTGACACAACTTGAGGTTGAAGACTAGCCGGATGAGGTAAGTGTCTTGCCTAGCTTTGGTTGAGGGAAATTTTCAGAATAAATGATATTTTTTGCTACATATGGGGATGATGTATATATGAGGTGACGAACATAAATATATATGCCATGTGTATTCATGTTCAGGGTAGATTCTAGACTACTTTATGCCTTGCTTGCATTGTATGTTCTATTTTTTCTATGCTTTGCTTGACTAAATGACTATGTGAGTACAATAAAATATGCTAGAGATAATATTTAGATTAATGACATCTTGATTTTCGCATAATGGGATATTCTAAATGATTGATTGATATACTTTATTTAGACATAGTCACACATATTATTATGAACACACATCCGTATTTATTATTTTTTGTGTTATTCCTTAAATATATGTATGACTCCTTGAGTTTTCTTACTCATGTTAACCATGATGAATTGACTTTTGATGATTTTTTTAGCATGATGATTATTGTATGATGTATTACATGTTGGGTATGTTGTCATACGTACAGATGGAATACATCCTACCTAGGGATCATCTCTTGTACACATGCATACACCCACACATGGTTATTTCCCTGTCCATATGCATTATATATGTTTATCTCTTATGTATGATTCTCGGATATAGACTGAGGTTATGGCACGAATTTTCTGTAGTGCAAATATTATGATTTTGTTATTGATTTTGCACGAGGTGTTTGTTGTACGGTGACTGTGACGTGATATTATTATGACATGAGGCTCCAGCCATGCTGCGTGTGGATATTAAGCAGATTGATTTGGAAATGGAATGAGGTCTCTTCCGTATAGTTGTTGTGGTATTTTTATTATGATAGCATGAACTCTTTGTCGTGCAATTATGACTATATTGTTACTATTATGGCACGAATTTTATACTATGTAACATGTAGTTTTGGATCCATCCCCCTAGATTCGCCCTATCATATTTCTCTATTGATGGCGTACACTCAGGTTGTGAGAAACCAATGGGTTTCTGGTTGATTGTGAAATGGGATCGTATGTGATGAATTATTGAGCACAAAGGTGGAAGCTTTGACCATTCAAATGAATCCTCTGTGCATATTCATGTATTTTACACATTTTATTCATGCATATCTTCTATATATATGCTAGTTGATGCATTATACATATATGCATGAGACTTGTTAGAGAATTATTAGACTCTTGAAGAGTGTCAGACTGATGTGAAAAGAAAGTTATTATCAGACATTGACATGTTTGACTTATGTAAGTATTCTCATATAAATACCATTTGGATTTTGTTATGAAATCAGATCATTGTCATGCATGGACAATTTACATCATATGAGAGTACTCAAGTAGATATATGTTAGTGCATATCCATTTGTATGCGGAATTGGTGCAAGTTGTATTGATTTATCCTGTTTAATTGAAAAAATTATTCTTATTACTTCTACTTCAGTTGTGCACTTTTATTGTTCATGGTCAGTATTTTATGACTGCTTCCTTCCATACTTCTTTGTATTATACATGTTATTGAGTTGTATAGGTTATTTAAAGTGAGTATCTTTTTGACTTAAAAATCTTATCACTATTTCACTGAGGTTGGTCAAGATACTTGCTGAGTATATGAGATCGGTTGTACTCATATTACACTTTTGCACATTTGCCTGTAGATTCTAGGGCTGAGTTGCAATGGAAGACGAAGCCTAGCATTGAAGTTGTTGATACCCAATTTTTCCCTCATATTTTATAAAGTATTATATATACTATCCAAATATCATTTTTCACTATTACTCAATTTATAGGCATTATATAAGTATTTTCTATAAAACAAATTAAGGCTTTAAAAATGATTTTTCTACCATTTAAATTATTCAAATATTTATTAATTATCCCTTCAAATTATTTTAGGGTGACTTAATCATCCAAATTTATTATTTGTACCCACATGCATCTTATAATATTTTACTCTATTTTTACATAATTGGCGAGCGATCCCAATTCACGANTTTCTCTATTGATGGCGTACACTCAGGTTGTGAGAAACCAATGGGTTTCTGGTTGATTGTGAAATGGGATCGTATGTGATGAATTATTGAGCACAAAGGTGGAAGCTTTGACCATTCAAATGAATCCTCTGTGCATATTCATGTATTTTACACATTTTATTCATGCATATCTTCTATATATATGCTAGTTGATGCATTATACATATATGCATGAGACTTGTTAGAGAATTATTAGACTCTTGAAGAGTGTCAGACTGATGTGAAAAGAAAGTTATTATCAGACATTGACATGTTTGACTTATGTAAGTATTCTCATATAAATACCATTTGGATTTTGTTATGAAATCAGATCATTGTCATGCATGGACAATTTACATCATATGAGAGTACTCAAGTAGATATATGTTAGTGCATATCCATTTGTATGCGGAATTGGTGCAAGTTGTATTGATTTGTCCTGTTTAATTGAAAACATTATTCTTATTACTTCTACTTCAGTTGTGCACTTTTATTGTTCATGGTCAATATTTTATGACTGCTTCCTTCCATACTTCTTTGTATTATACATGTTATTGAGTTGTATAGGTTATTTAAAGTGAGTATCTTTTTGACTTAAAAACCTTATCACTATTTCACTGAGGTTGGTCAAGATACTTGCTGAGTATATGAGATCGGTTGTACTC
>AWOL01S0090604.1:15395-32790 GCA_000715115.1 Nicotiana otophora | reverse complement strand
TCATGGTAGTGGAGAGTTACGGGGAAGTGGTGATGCAAGCCAAATCAGGGGAAAATCTAAGGAAACAGAGGAAAAAATGATGAACAAGTTTACCTGAGTAAAGAATGGTCGATGGAGGCAAAGAACCATCGGATAAGACCTCAATGTCCAGAGGTCACTAAGTTTGACCTCTAGACAAAGAATAACAATGGTGATGATGAATAAACTCCATGCATGCCATGAATTTAACAGCACACGATAGAAATTTAAGATTTGATATGACATCGTAGAGTCTAGGGTTCAGATTTGGGTAGTTGAATTTTGAGTGATAAGATAGGAAATAGCCGGCTAGATTCGCAGATTTCTTATGGCAAAAGGATGGTTTTAGGCTCGATTTGTGGCTCATGAGAGAAATGAGATGATTTGAAGGTTTACCTTTTCGAGCTTAGGGTTTCAGATTAGGGATTTTGAATTGAAACGATGGAATGAGAACGATTAGGCGGGATTCACGGTGCAAGGTTTTTGGAGATTGATGGCTGATGGAGATAACAGGAAAGAGCGAGGAAAGGGAAAGACAGGCGGTCAACAGTTGCACGTCTTTGACCGGAAATGATGAAAGAGTTTTCGGGCAAAGGAATTGAACTAAAGCCAATTTTGTCCCGACTTTAGGCATGCATTGCAGCAGTGGCATGAAGATTATGAGTTGAAAGATTGAGCTAAGGAAGATTCTGGGAAGATTTTGGGAAGATTTTGGGAAGAACTTTGGAGAGATTAGGGGCTAAATTCTGGCTTGGAATTGCTTACATACCTCGGGCTTAACGAGGATCAGGCCTCATGTAGTTCTGGAGTGAAGACTTTTGAGGAAACAATACTCATAGGAATGTCCCCAGTATCGTATTATGGTGAGATAGAGGATTGGACACTCATCATAAATTGAAATATGCGGCTTGATTTGAAGGATTGGAAAATTTGAGTTTCACTGGTCAATTCATGCTTGAACTTGGATCCTTGGCCCGCTAATGGTTTTGCTGTCCATCATAGAATTGTAGTTTGGTTTGCTAGTTAGAAAACTTCCACGCTGCAATGTTTGTTCCTACAAAACAAATGAAATATATGCATATCAATATACTGCAATGTAAAATATACTAAGGTGCGATGTAAATGATGCAGGAATGATGATGATTGGCTGCCGGCGAGCCATTATTTAGGATTGGGATGATGGGATACTTGATCTTGTATCAATTTGAAAATTGTCTCCTGTTGTTGGAAGAACTTGATTTGTAGAGTGTGTCTCCACTTGTTGGGAGAGCTTGATTTGTAAAGTGTGTCTCCGCTTGTTGGGAGAGCTTTTCACTGAAATGTAAAGTAATCTCCGCTTAAGAGTGATTGACTAAACCGTAATCATGCTTGAAACTGCATGAGCTAAACGTCAAAATATTCAAAGTAATAGCAAAGGAAATAAAAGCATGCCTAAGAGATACTCTTGACTGCGAATCTAAGTTGTGGCCATCGATTGGCAGAACGTCTGTGACGAAGTACGACTGTCTATTCTGGCATCCGTTGCGATGGAGTGGCGATGCGGATTACTTTGTTGGTGAAGTTTGTTGTTTGTTATATACAAGGCTCTGGTTGGCGAAGCAGATTTTTGATTTGTACAAGGCGCTCTGATTGATTGAGCTGACGGTTTGTATATACATGACTTCAATTGGTGAAGCCGACAGCTCGTTTGTATAGGGTGATCGGATTAGTTGAGCAGGCAATTTGCTATCTATAGGGCTCCTATTGATGAGGCTGACAGTCTGTTTTGTACTAGATGCTCCGGTTGTTTGAGCATGCGGTTTTCTTTGTACAAGTTTTTCGTATCAGCGGCCTGACTCTGGGGTACCTGCAAAGGATTCAAAGATTATCTTTAGTGGTACCAGAAAACTGCATGTAAAGGAGGAAGAGAGATAATCTTAGGCAAGTGGTTGATCCATCATTTTCCCCAGTGTGGACTTAGTGCTTCCTTACTCTTAGTGGGGGCGGGGAAGTTGGTTTTTTTCGACCACAATGTTGGTTTTCCCCTGCCTTTGACATGATTGCACCGCAAACATCGGTAGATGGAACAAATTACTGTATATATATTTTTTATTTTATAAAATATTTTGAAAATACTTTGTTTTCTTAAGGCAAATGTCGTCGTTGCGGATTATGACATGTTACAAAAGATTCTCCACACGCGAACGTTCCTTCTTGAAACTTTATCCTATTGATGTCAGTCTTCAATGATGCTTCTGACAACGCGATTTCTTGATGTTTCCACTGCCTCCTAATTTGAACTGATGCATTACAAGGCTTTCCTAAGGTTATGACCGAACCCTTTCAGGTTGCCTATGTATCCAAAACGGAATCAGGTCTGAACGTAGTTCGTGGATTATGATAAAATATGATAAAGATGACCGAGCCTGACTCAGGCAAGCTACGTATCCAAATGAACTCAGGTCAAAGCATAGTTCGATTATAACAGATGCAAAATGATGAGATTTATGAATGAAAATGTTAGAGTCTAACTCAGATTGCTTACGTATCCAAACAGAATCAGGCCAGAATATAGTTCAATTACACAAGACGACTGAATCCGATGAGGATTTCCTACATATTCCTTTACAAGTAAATCAAGTCGGCATAGTTCATGAGCAACATACAAAAGTGATATCAGGTTTTTCTATTATAAGTTGAAGGGGTGAGAGAAATCGAACTCTACTTGGGTTGCCTACGTACCCCTCCATGGGATGTCAGGTTGAACGTAGTTCTGTTACATCAAAATCTCACTTTATTTGTCTTCAAACATAGTATATCTTCATTGTGTCTGAGTTGATGGGCTTCATGTTGATTGTTTCATCCATATCTACCAAGATTAGAGCTCCACCCGACAACGCTCGGTGAACCACGTATGGACCTTGACAGTTTGGTGCGAACTTTCCTTTGGCTTCTTCTTGATGGGGAAAGATTTTCCTCATGACCAACAGCCCCGATGCGAACTGGCGAGGCCTCACTCTCTTGTTAAATGTACTGGCAATCTTGTTTTAATACAGTTGACCATGGCACATTACATCCACTCTTTTCTCGTCAATGAGTATTAGTTGCTCTTGTCTGACCCGTATCCACTCTGCGTCATCCAATTTTGCCTCTTGAATGAACCTTAAAGATGGTATTTAAGCCTCTGCGGGTGTCATAGCTTCAGTGACATGTACCAGCATGTACGGCGTTTTCACGACCCAAAATCCAACTAGTCTTGATGGCACCTAACTTAACCCGCTAGGTAAGTCAATTAACAACTATCCAATTTAATGAGATTAATTAAGAGAAACAATGATAATACCACTGCTTTTATACAAGAATTTTCCAAAGACTGGTAGTATAAATCATGAGCTTCTAAGATATAGAGTTTACAAAGCTTGTTTGAAATTAAATACACCATACGTTTGAAATATACATGAACAGATCTGAAATACTAAAGCTACCAAGATCGAGAGGCAGCTATGACAGGAACGCATGTACATCTTCAGATCCAGCTCCCACCGTACGCAACTACATCAGCATCCAACATCTGCACGCAAGGTGTAGAAGTGTAGTATGAGTACAACCGACCCCATGTAATCAATAAGTAACAAACCTAAACTTAGGTTGAAAGTAGTGGCGAGCTGGGATAAGGGTCAGGGTCCAACTCCAATAACCAACAACAGTTCATAACAATATGAAAAAGATGGTACGAGAAATAACTCAGCTAGTTCACAATTACGAAAAATAGGCATGCTTTTCTAGTAGAACCCAAATCTTTCACCGAAAACCTCAAAAATATATGAATAAGTTTGAAAACTGTGATTTTTCCCAAAAACCTTTCAACAATAAATAAGGTGTTTCATTTTCAGATAGCATGAGGAAAATACATGTCTATGCCTACATGTCAATATACGGGTGAAATCATAAATGTCACAAAAATCGGGTAACATGAAGAAATGCATCCCTATGCCTATATCTCAAGTACGCATGTCAAATGAAATGCATATCAATGATGAACTCATGTACTCACACGCTCGGAGTACTCAATCTCATTGTACTGTATAGGGCAGGTCCAGCCTAGGAAAGATACATCCCTCAATATAAATAGCAACTGACAGACAGTCACGCAGAACTGTATAGGGCCAATCCAGCTCATGGAACTCCATCCCAAATATAAAAATATTGGGCAACTCCATGCCTAAGGAACTCCATCCCAAATATAATATCCATTGCGCTCACTGGGGGTGTGCAGACTCCGGAGGGACTCCTTCAGTCCAAGCACTATAATAAGCCAGGTCCAGGCATAAATAAATAGAAATATGTTGCAGCGTGCAGCACAATCTCATAAATATCACTCACAATCAGGCCCTCGGCCTCACTCAGTCATGAATCTCTCCAGTCTCTCGGGCTCACAATGTCATGAAATTAGCCCAAAATAATGATAAGATGTATCAATATATAACAACAGAGACTGAAAAATGATATGAAATGAATGAATATGAGTGAGTGCAAAATTATAATTTAAACATATAATTCGACTTCAGAAATGACCTCAGTGGGTCCCAATAATACCAACATTTACCTAAGCATGATTTCTAACATGAGTCACCGCTCAGTTTTTCTAACACATGAAAAATACATGGAAAAATATAAGTTAATTGACTACACAACTCCACGGAATCGGGTGAGTCTCAATTCTACGGTGCACGCCCACACGCCCGTCACATAGAATGTGCGTCACCTCCAAACAAATCACATAACATGTAAAATCAGGTTTCATACCCTCAGCTCCAAGTTTAGAAGTGTTACTTACCTCGAACAAGCCAAATCAAATACCGAGTAAGCCAACTGATGCTCCAAAAATTCCATCTCGCGTGTACCGACCTCCGAACCACTCGAAACTAGCCAAAAGCAACTTAAATATATCAAACAATGCCAAAGGAAACAAACTCAATCGATAAAGGTTGAATTTTTAATAAAAATCCCAAAATGAACCAAAATATTCCAACCCGGGCACGCGCCTTGGAACTCGACGAAAGTTATAAAATCCAACAATCCATTTAATTACGAGTCCAACCATACTAGTTTCACTGAAATCCGACTCCGAAGGAACCTCACGAACGCGAAGAGATGACCAACACTGCTAGTCCAGTCCCAAGTACTACGTGAACGCGTAGATGCAGGCGCCAACGCGATGAAGACCATTCCCACTGTACGCGAACGCAACTAACCAATCGTGATTGTGATGAAGAAAATGCCCCGTTCCAGATTTCCTCTATGTGATTGCACACAAATCTTCGCGATCACGAAAACCCATCGAGGCACCAGAAACCAGAACACACCACCATTGAAAACATGAAGAAAAATGGTCTGAAATCAGTTTGAATCACGCCCGAGCCCCTCGGGACTACGTCCGAACAGTCCAACAAGTCTCGTAACATAACACGGACCTACACTAAACCTCAAATCACACATAACAATATCTAAATGGCAAATCACACCTCAAATCAAACTTAAATGAACTTTGAACTTGAAATCTCCAAACTCGCGCCGAAACATATCAAATGAACACGGAATGAACCTAAATTTTGCACACAAGTTCCAAATGACATAACAAAGTTATTCCAATTCCCGAAACCACAATCCAAATCTGATATCTACAAAGTCAACTCTCGATCAAACTTATGATTTTTCCAATCCTTCAAATTTCAATATTCGCTAATTAGTGCCGAATCCTTCTAGAAATATCCAAATGCATATCCGAGCAACTCCGTTCCGGGGTCAGATTCATAAAAGTTAAACTTGGTCAACTCTTCTAACTTAAAGCTTGAATAATGAAATTCATTCTTCCAAACCGATTCTGAATAACCTGAAAAACAATAAACCAATGATTCATACAAGTCATAATACTTCATACAGAGCTACTCACGCCCTCAAACTACCGAGCGAAGTGTAAATTCTCAAAACAACCAGTCAAGTCATTACAGGCGTTTCCCTAGTGGATGTTCTCATGGTAGTCCGATAACCCAGTAAGGCGAAAGATACTTTCTCATGACATTGTCAGTGATTGTCCACTATCTTTCATAGAATTCTCTTGATATTCTTGTTGGCTGCCTCGACTGCCCCATTCATTTGTGGTATGTAGGCTGTGGAATTATGGTGGACGATTTTGAACTTCTCACAGATTTCACTCATGAGGTCGCTGATGAGGTTAGCGGCATTGTCAATGATGATAGACTCCGGTATCCCAAATCTACAGACGATGTTGTTCCAGATGAAATCTTCCACTACATTCTCTATGACGGCCTTGTAAGTAGGTGCTTCGACACATTTAGTGAAATAGTTGATAGCTACCAAGATGAAGCAATGTCCATTTGATGTGGCGGGCTCTATAGATCCAATCACATCCATGCCCCAAGCGGCAAATGGCCAAATTGAACCTATTACGTTTAACTCATTCAGCAGAACCCGGATGAAGTCCCCATGAATCTGGCACTGGTGACACTTCTACACGTAGCAGATATTGTCACGTTCCATAGTCATCAAAAAGTGTCCAGCTCTCAAGATCTTCTTGACTAATGTGAACCCATTCATGTGGGGTCCGTATGTTCCTACATGTAATTCTTCCAATAGTCTAGTTGCCTCGGCATCGTCTACACATCTCAACAAACCTATGTCTGGGATCCTCCTGTACAAGATTTCTCTGTTGAGGAATAAGTGGGTTTCCAGCCTTCTGAGGGCTCACTTTTGACCAGTAGTAGCATTCTCTGGGTATTCTCTAGTTGCAAGGAATTTCTTGATATCGTGATACCATCTAGTTCTTCATCTATGTGGAAACAATAGGCTTTTTGATCCCTGATATTGTCTGGATGCTGAATCATAGATGATAGGGTTGCAAGGGCGTCGGCAAACTTGTTCTGAGTCTTGGGGTTGTGCTTGAACTCAATATTTGTGAACTTTTTGCATAGCTCCTTCACGCAGTATAGATATGGAAGTATCTTGACATTTTTGGTGGACCATTCCCCTTGGACTTGGTGTATCAATAGATCGGAATTCCCTATGATCAAAATTTCTTTGACGTTCATGTCGACTGTCATTCTGATCCAAGGGATGCATACTTCATTTTCAGCCCTATTATTGGTACAAGGGAATCTTATATTTGCCGATGCCGAATAGTGTTGTCTGAATTCAATAATCAGAACTGCCCCAATTCCGACTCCTTTGAAGTTTGCTGCTCCTTCAAAAAATATTCTTCATCTAGGGTACGATTCTGCAATATCTTCTCCAGCAAATAATACTTCTTTATCAGGAAAATACATGGTAAGTGGCTCGTAATACCTATCTACCGGATGCTCTGTAAGGTGGTTCGCTAAAGCTTGTCCCTTGATAGCCTTTTGGGTTATGTACACAATGTCAAATTCGCTGAGGAGAATTTGCCATTTAATTAGCTTTTCGATAGGCATCGACTTCTGAAAGATGTACTTGAGCGGGTCGAGCCACGATATCAGATACATAGTGTATGCTGACATATAATGCCTTAGTTTCTGGGCAATCCAAGTCAGAGAACAACAAGTGTGTTCTATAAAAGTATACTTGGCCTTGCATGGCGTGAACTTCTTACTTAAGTAGTATATGGCCTGCTCTTTTCTCCAAGTTTCATCATGTTGTCCCAATGCACAGCCGAAGGCATTATCCAAGATTGACAAATATAGTAACAATGGCTTTCCAGGATCAGGGGGAACCAGCATTGGTGGATTTGACAGATACTCCTTGGTTCTATCGAAGGCTTTCTGGCATTCTTTTGTCCATTTTATAGCAACATCCTTTTTCAACAACTTGAAAATAGGTTCACAAATTACCGTGGACTGGGCTATGAAGCGACTGATGTAATTCAGTCTACCCAGGAAACTCATTACATCCTTCTTGCTCTTTGGTGGCGGCAATTCCTAAATGGCCTTGATTTTGGATAGATCTAGTTCTATTCTATTCCTGCTTACGATGAAGCCCAACAACTTTCTAGCGGGGACTCCGTACGCGCACTTTGCCAGGTTTAATTTCAAACTGTACCTTTGCAGGCATTTGAAAAATTTCCTCAAATCGTCCAAGTACTATGAACTCTTTTGAGACTTTATGATGACATCATCCACATACACTTCAATCTCATTATGAATCATGTCGTGAAAAAGAGTCGGCATGGCCCTCATGTAGGTGGCACCGGCGTTCTTGAGACCGAACGGCATGACTTTATAGTAGTAAACTCCCCAAGGTATAGCGAAGGCCGTCTTCTCTGCATCTTCCTCGTGCATCAAGATTTGGTGGTACCCAGTGAAACAATCCTCAAATGACTGCAGTTCATGCTACGCGTAGTTTTCGATGAGGATGTGGATATTTGGCAGAGGGAAATCGTCATTTGGACTAGGTTTGTTGAGATCTCGATAATCCATGCATATTCGAATCTTTCTATATTTCTTAGGTACTGGGACGATATTCTCCAACCAGCTTGGATAGTTGGTGAACCTTACTACATTCGCTTCTATCTGCTTGATCACTTCTTCCTTTATCCTCAGACTTATGTCAGGTATGAATTTTCTGAGTTTCTGCTTGATCGGCGGTCTGGTAGGATCGGTGGGAAGTCGATGTGATATAATGTCAGTGCTTAATCCCGGCATATCATCATATTACCATACAAACACATCGATCTACTGTTGGGGGAGCTCAACCAATTTTTCCTTCTGCTCGGCTTCTAAATGAATGCTGATTCTGGTTTCTTTTACATCTTCTTTACTTCGAAGATTGACCGCTTTCGTTTCTTTGAGGTTGAGTTTTTTCTGACTCTCTATTTGTTCGATCTTCTGCGGGAGATTTTCTAGAATCATACTCTCTTCATACTCCTCATACTATGGGTCGTTGCGCTCGACGGTTTCGTTACATGTTATAATCACGGAACACGGGTTTTTAGCATGTTGATTACTGAAAAATAAAAGCTAAGTATAAACAAAGCAGTAAATATAGCTTCAATATTTGAGAAAATGATTCTTTTTATTTTATTAGAAGAGGAACGCCTTAAGCATTCAAAAGAGGCAAATGACAAAAAGGTACATACATGGTGCGGGCCTCAATTGACCGTGCGCTTTTCAAAAGAAAACTTTTACAGTTCCATACTACCACGACTCCCAATGAACCAAAGATGGACTGGTGGTCCAATTCTGCAGCTCTTCCCTGGTTCGGCATCCCTAATAGTAGGTGTCTTCATATCAATCCCTTCACAACATTCTTCAATTATATTCACGAACAACTTTCATATCCCGTTGATGATATCTTCTTCTGGTACTGAACTCTGACCTAGACTTGAAACATGCTCTCGCACAATAGTCCCAATAGTGCCATTCTGAAAGTGATAGGCCTGAGACTCTCCCACGTCGCTTTGTCACATTAAATCTCTCCCGAATACCACTCATAGCTTTCACGGTGCCCAAATCTATCGAACAGCTGGTCGAGGCTCACCCATCCGTCCTCGATACTTCTAAGGCTCCTACTGTTGGCCTGGCCTAAAGCATCCAAGAACCGGTAATCGGGCATAGTAACTGCAATATCGACTTCCTTTCATTGAACGACAACTCCGTGAAGCTTGTGACTTCCTTCAATGACGTACTAACTCATAGTAGGCAAATTTGAACACCACCTTAGCCGGATCCCATAACTTTATCAACATGCGAGTGAGGACCCTGTCTACGCGGATGTTAAGCAAAGCAGTTAGTTCCCCCAGGTGCGTCCGAACCTCTTCTCCGTGCTCCCGATGAATATGTTTCCACCACTGTTTCAATTTATGTGGCGCTCCCATTACAATGTTAATCTTAGGGATGTTTCGGTTCATTTTCATTTTCTGAGGTGGGTAAAATAAAGGTGTTTGCTAAGTGTTTGCTTCGGATCTTTAAGTGTCTTGTCAGGTTTGTTTGTCTTTCAATAGAAGTCATGCCGTTGGGTACATGACTTGTTGACATTAGGGTACTAGGAAATATGACATGTCGTGATGGCGCCTATCAAGGTACTAAGAAAGCCGATTTCTCATACATACCAACATTTTTAAATCCCAAATATACGGAAATAGGTTTAAATAAGTAAGAATTTTCATAAAAACTGAATGTAAACATCGTAACGCAGTACAAACTTCTCCCAAAAGATCCGGATGTCACGGAGTACATGAGCATCTACATAACCACATGGTCTAACCAATGTAGAAATGTCTAGGAAAATAAAATAATATAAACAAGACTAAAAGATAAAGGAGAAGAGTCAAGGTCTGCGGACGCCAATACAACTACCTCGATGATCTCCGAACTGACGAAACGCCAGGAATCAGGAATTGCCATGCGCGGAAACACCTAGATCTGCACACGAAGTGCAGGGTGTATCATGAGTACAACCAACTCAATAAGTAACAAGTTAACCTATGGTTTGAAAGCAGTGACGAGCTCAAACAATACATTAAACATACCGAGTTTAACAATACAGAAAAGTAGGCATGCTTCTAGGTTCAACGGTTAAGTTTAGCACAGGTAAAATATGCCAAATGTGACTGATAATAAGAGTATGACATCTGTATAGCTATATGCCAATGTGAATACCGTATGTGACGCAACACAGTAAAATCCCAAGTACTCACACTCTCAGAGCACTCAATCTGCCCGTCTCAATTCTCGCTCATCACGCTCAGTTACTCAGCACTGTACGATACCTGTTGCATTGTGTAACCCGATCCACATATATCCATAAGGCCTATTGCGGCACGCAACCTGATCCATACATATATAGCCATAAGTCTTGTTGCGACGTGCAATCCGATCCACATATATATAGCCATAAGGCTTGTTGCGGCGTGCAACCCGATCCACATATATATAACCTTAAGGCTTGTTCTGGCGTGCAACTCAATCCACATATATATAGATATCCCTCACGGCACGGCACTCGGGCCCCAACTCAGTCACTAATCTCTCCAGTCTCTCAGGCTCACAACACTCATTCTAATCAACCCTAATCAATGATACGAGATATGACAATATACGATAACAGAGACTAAGATATGACACGTAATGATGAATCTGACTAAGTACACAACTGCAATTGAACAAATAACTCAACAGAAAAGAACGACCACTGTGGGTCCCAATAGTACCAGCATATATCCTAAACATGACTTCTGGCATGAATCACAATTCAAGTGCTCTAACATATAGAGTACAACAAAAATGTTCAGATAAAATAACTACGTAGTTCTAGGGAATCGACTAAATCACTATTTCTAAGGTGCACACCCACACACCCGTCACTCAGCATAGGCGTCACCTCAACATCAATCACATAGCACGTAATTCAGGATTTCATACTCTCAAAACCAAGCCTAGAAGTGTTACTTACCTAAAACTATGCAAAACACTACTTCAACAAGCCCTTGCCTCGCGCAACAACCTCTGAATGCCTCGAATCTAGNAAATCACTATTTCTAAGGTGCACACCCACACACCCGTCACTCAGCATAGGCGTCACCTCAACATCAATCACATAGCACGTAATTCGGGATTTTATACTCTCAAAACCAAGCTTAGAAGTGTTACTTACCTAAAACTATGCAAAACGCTACTTCAACAAGCCCTTGCCTCGTGAAACAACCTCCGAATGCCTCGAATCTAGCCATAATCGGTTCGATACAATCAACATGAGCTAAAAGAATCAATTCCATAAGAAAATACTAAGTTCTTAATCAAAAGTCAAAAAGTCAACTCAAATTTCGGCCCCGGGCCCATGTCTCAGAATCTAATAAAAGTCACAAAATCTGGAATCTCATTCAAATACGAGTCCAACCATAACACATTTACCAAAATCCAACACCAAATCGTCACTCAAATACCCAAATTAAACTCTCCAAATCTCTAGCCCCAACCACCAAAATTACACCTCAAAAACACACAAACTAGGTGAGAAATTCAATGGGGAAAACATAATTATTAAATAAAAATAACCACAAGTGGCTTACCTCAAGAATCCCTTTGAACTCCCTCTCACAAATCGCCTAAGCCGAGCTTTAAATGTCAAAAAATGATGAAGATCACGGAACCCTCGATTTTAATACACTGCCCTGCCTTTTCACTTCTGTTGATCTGATGGTAGGCTATAATCTTATGTTTTAGTCGCTTGTCGCACTCTAATTTACTGCACTTTAATTGAGTTGGAGCTCTAATCGCTAGTGTTTTGCACTAATTGTGTGTTTTATGCATTGTAGGAGTGATTCCGATCTATGTAGATGCTATGGAATGAATTAAAGCTATTCGGTCACTTTGAAGTCTGATTAAAAGCCCAAGGATTAAGTCAGGATCGTGTTCGGGGATCAACGGATGATAGTGGAATGCAACGAAGAATCGAGCAGGCATATTGCGTAGTGTCCAGTAAAATGCACATAACCTTTCGCTCGGAATTCTGTTTGGGCTCCATAACTTTTCGTTGGAAATCTATTTAAAAGGGATACAACTTTCATGATTTACGTTTTCCCAAATTCGCAACAGAACGCTACCCATGTGCGCGGCCGTGCAATGGGCGAGCATTAGGCGCTCATATGAGGCAAAACAGGTGAAAAGTGCGTGGCCAAGTGCACGAGCACACTTCCAGGTGCGTGGCCGTGCACGTCTTGTCCGGGAAAACTATCCTATATCGCGTAGGAGAAAGTGTATTTATTTGGGACCGACCCTACTTGATATATATACATGCAAAAATGATATTGTGAGGACTTTTGACATAATTTAGACCTAAGGAAGCTAAGGAGAAGAGGGAGAAGCAAGAGCACAAGGATTTCACCATTCATCCTCACTCAAGACAAGGGTTTGGATGTTTTATGTTTTCCTTTGACTTAAACTTAATTGTGATGCATTTCTCCATATCCATGGAGTTATTCTTCCTTAGGGATTGATGGATTGGGTGTTTTCAGAATTGTTTTTGGATATTAACTCTAATTTTATGTATTGAAGTGTTTTGGGTATTTTTATTGTTGCATATATATTCACTTGTTTATGTAATTGAAAGAGGCATAATTTGTGATGTTTTGCATTATCTTATTAGTGGAATTCATTGATTCTTGTTAGTAATCGAAAGAGGCTATGTGAATTAATGTTTAGACCTAGTTAGGAGGATAATCAAAAAAGGTTCTCCTAAGGATCAGTCCACTACANAAAGCTATTCGGGAGCTTTGAAGTCTGATTAAAAGCCCAAGGATTAAGTCGGGATCGTGTTCGGGGATCAACGGATGATAGTGGAATGCAACGAAGAATCGAGCAGGCATATTGCGTAGTGTCCTGTAAAATGCACATAACCTTTCGCTCGGAATTCTATTTGGGCTCCATAACTTTTCGTTGGAAAGCTATTTAAAAGGGATACAACTTTTATGCTTTACGTTTTCGCAACAGAACGCTACCCATGTGTGCGGCCGTGCAATGGGCGAGCATTAGGCGCTCATATGAGGCAGAACAGGGTAAAAAGTGTGTGGCCAAGTGCACGAGCACACTTCCAGGTGCGTGGCCGCGCACGTCCTGTCCGGGAAAAGTATCCTATATCGCATAGGAGAAAGTGTATTTATTTGGGACCGACCCTACTTGATATATATACATGGAAAAATGATATTTTGAGGACTTTTGACATAATTTAGACCTAAGGAAGCTAAGGAGAAGAGGGAGAAGCAAGAGCACAAGGATTTCACCATTCATCCTCACTCAAGACAAGGGTTTGGATGTTTTATGTTTTCCTTTGACTTAAACTTAATTGTGATGAATTTCTCCATATCCATGGAGTTATTCTTCCTTAGGGATTGATGGATTGGGTGTTTTCAGAATTGTTTCTGGATATTAGCTCTAATTTTATGTATTGAAGTGTTTTGGGTGTTTTTATTATTGCATATATATTCACTTGTTTATGTAATCGAAAGAGGCATAATTTGTGATGTTTTGCATTATCTTATTGGTGGAATTCATTGATTCTTGTTAGTAATCGAAAGAGGCATAATTTGTGATGTTTTGCATTATCTTATTGGTGGAATTCATTGATTCTTGTTAGTAATCGAAAGAGGCATAATTTGTGATGTTTTGCATTATCTTATTGGTGGAATTCATTGATTCTTGTTAGTAATCGAAAGAGGCATAATTTGTGATGTTTTGCATTATCTTATTGGTGGAATTCATTGATTCTTGTTAGTAATCGAAAGAGGCATAATTTGTGATGTTTTGCATTATCTTATTGGTGGAATTCATTGATTCTTGTTAGTAATCGAAAGAGGCTAAGTGAATTAATGTTTAGACCTAGTTAGGAGGATAATCAAAAAAGGTTCTCCTAAGGATCAGTCCACTACGAATTCTTGCATATCTTCACCAAGATTAACTTAGTTCATATCGTAAGGTTGAGACTTCATCGAGAGAGGAGTTTCTACTGAATGTTTGAACATAATAGAGTGAATTCGAGAGACTCACTTGAACCATAGAAGTGAAGTAACTAGAGTTAATTCCCAAACAGGTATCTTACACCTATCCAATCAACCCCTATATTCTCCCTTTTATATCTTCTTGCTTACTCTTGTTGCGATTGTCATTAGCCAGTAGTTTAGACTTTTAGTAAATTTTAGTTTTAAATCATACAATTCTAAATTGTTGATCATCTCGGATAGCAATTAAAACTAGAGGCTACAAAAATACTATCTAAATCCAATCCCTGTGGATACGATATTTTCTATAGTATATTAGACTAGCGATCGTACTTTTGTGTTGTGTATTTAGCTGATCAAATTTCTATACTTTTTTTTTCTTTTTCCTTTTATATTTTATTTTCTTTATTAGTTAACTTCTTTTCAAGATTTGTTTTGCAGTTCCTAATAAGTTGGAGAAGATACTGTAGATATTGAAATCTAAATACTGTGAAGATGGAGTGCAACCAGCCTAAGAAAAGGTTGAAGATTTAGCAGCTGAATATTATCAGCGGTCTGCTATGTGTTTTAAATGTGGTGGAAATCATCTCTGGGTTGACTGTCAAGCAGGTATGTATTCCTTCTATGGCTCGTATTTTGAACACTCTCACTCTGTTTCTAATCTGTACAGGTATGAGGATTCATATGGGCACAATCTTGACTCTGGTGGGGATGAATACCCCTATTATAACTAGAATAGAAGCGAAGTGAGAAAACCACCTCAAAGGGAGAATGGTAGTTTGGAAGAGCTTGTGTATAAGTTCATAAATAAGCGGGTAGAGAGATTTACACAAGATGATGAAGCCATGAACAACCTAACAATGCAAGAAAGTCAAATAATAAGTACACTTTCAGAAAGCTCAGTGCGTTCTGATGGTGAATATATGGAGGAGATACCCTGTGAGAATGAGCCTACTCAAGAGGATGAGCATCCACAGAGAGAGCTTTTCACTGTTCAAGATGACTCTGATTCAACTGAGATGATTGAAAATAAGACTGTGGTTGAGTGTGAAGCAACGAAAGAAGAGTTCAAACCCCCATCCACCTTTCCACATTTGCAACATTTGGTAGAAGGGAATGAGAAACAAATAGTCTTGGACATACCAGAGGAATATTCACTTGACCTTTCTTCTTTGTTTTCTTATTCTAACCATGATCGTGTGGATTTTATTTTTGGGGATTTATAGGAATATGTATGGATTGATCCTGTGAAAGAATGCAGAAACAAGTCAAAGCTGATCTTGAACAAGCAATTCACCGCTCAAGATGAGGACAAGAAAGAAAGAAAAGAGCGGGTCTTGCAGGTATCCTCAGAAGAATTGGGTTTAATGAGCTCCATAAAGAATCCCAAGGAGCGAAAATGAGGAATGAACTCAGAATTAGGGGTGGAGTTCATAAGTTTTCGGTAAAGAAGACAATTCAGGGAAGTTTTCTTTACCTTATGCTTTTTAATTGTGAGTCATGTGGACATGCCACAACTTAAAGTGAGAGGTATGGGGATATTTGTATGTTGTATGTATATGTATTTTAGTTTTTGTTAATTTTAGTAGTTAGATATAGAAAAAAATGAAAAAACATAAAAATTTTAAATTTTTTGATTTTCCCGAAGAAGGATATCATTCGACGGGTTTCTTGAGGGAATTAAAGTGGAAAGAAAATTGCAAAAAAGATTTTCATTTGTAGTTAGTGTATTAATTGCCCCTTTGTTTTTTTTTGTACCGCGGTTCTTTTCCAAGGGTTTTATTTAAACCGGGTGTAGTTAGATTTTTGTTTTTAGAAGTAGGAAAACCTTGTCCTATGATTTGAAATGGAAGCAATATCTCTTGACTTGAACATGCCATGAGAATAGTGAGTGTTTTGGTTGTGACTCTTAGGCTCAGTTTTTGAATCTTGTATGAGTGCCTTAAATTGTATGATCTTAACTTTGCTTAACTTCTTTGACTAGGGTGTCTTGATGATCCAATCTTGAGTGAGTTATGTGCCATTTGTGTGTGAGGTTTGGTGTATTCTGTACATTACATTTGATATCTAAAACTTACCCCGTGTGTTTGCAAAGCGAAGTAGTCTTAGAAGTGATATGCGTTTCTTTGTTGAGCCAGCTATATAGTTTACCCACCAACTTGTTATGTATCGTAGTTAACCCCGTTGAGCCTGTAATCCAGTTTTTTGGCAACCACATTACAAGCCTTACTCATTTGTTTGAATTGACCATTTATTTGAACCATTTACCTCTCTTGAGCACTTAAAATTGTATGAACTTTGTAAAAGTTGAAGTGTGGGGTGATTGGTTTGGCTTTTGAGTGTAACTAATGAAATAAGGAGAAGGTGCACTGAATTGAAAAAGTAAGAGCCACTTGAATTGAAAAAGAAAAAGAAAAATTTATGTAGTTGTATGATTGTGAAAAATGATCTTTTATAAGTGGTAACTCTTGATGTAACTGTGCTTAAAGAAGAAGGGAGTTAATGCATATTGATGTTAAGGTGGAGTATGGTATGACATAAGTGTGGGGTTTTGAATATTAAATTGTATGTATTAAAGTGATTAGGGAGGTGTAGTCACTCTTATATCCAAATATATCCTGCCCATCCCGCAACTTACATTACAACCAATTAAAGGCCTACTTGATCATTGACTGAATGAGCTAAATTAGTAGAGCAGTATACTATGGGCAAGCTTACGGTTCATCTTTTGTGGTATATGAATGTTTTTTCTAAGAGTGAGTGAATTCTTTCTATCTTGAGTTCCTGATTGTTCTAAATATTTATGGTGTGGAACTACTCTCTTTTGCTGTGTGAGGGCACTTAATTCATAAAGGAAAGGTAATGTCATTGACCTCTATGTTAGAGTAAGTGAGTAAGTTGTGAATAATGCGTGGT
>AWOL01S0090597.1:0-16654 GCA_000715115.1 Nicotiana otophora | reverse complement strand
CTCTCAAAAGATTAGACAAGAGACTTACCTCGTCTCAAAGTCCACTTTTCGATTATCGCGTCGCGTAAAATTCTCGATTCGATGCCGAAAAATCTGGAACTATCCAAAAGTTATATAAAATAATTAATATATGTTCAATAATTCGAAATTCATCTATTAAATAAATTACCCTATCCAAAATGGTAAAATTTCTAAAATTCACCCCAGGACCACGTGCCCGGATTCTAGAAATATTCGGATGGAAACGTTACCCATAATCTCAAGAACTCAAATATATAATTTCTACCCAATTCCATAACTATTTTCGTGGTTAAAATCTCATTTTTATAAAAATCTAGGTTTTTCACCTAAACCTTTGATTTCTAAGATTTACTAGTTATAATCTATGTATTTAACTCAAGGGGTGTAGAATTAACTTACCTCCAAGTTGTAAGTTGAAATCTCCTCTCAACAAGCTCCAAAATCGCCCAAGAATGAAGAAAAATTGGCTCAAAATGACTGAGCCCCGATTTTTAACACACCTTGCCCAACAGTGGTTTTCGCACCTGCAGATAGTGTACCGCACCTGCGGAAAAGCCTCGCAGGTGTGAGCTTAGCTTGACTGCCCAGTTTCCGCATTTGCGTTCTCTTTTCTCGCATCTGCGCGTTCGCAGGTGCGCCTGAGATTCCGCACCTGCGATGGCAGGCCTCCCTTCCCTTTTCGCTTCTGCGCATAAACCTTGCATCTGCGAGAGTCACACCTGCGGCTGTCCGAGTGCAGGTGCGAACGTACCAGAAGCAGAAGGCTTCAGCTCTTCTTCAAAGTTTTCCAAAATTGATCCGAGCCTCGTCCGGTTAACACTCTAGGCCCCCGGGCCCCGCCCGAACATACAGGTTTGAAATCATAAAATGGACTCGCTCAAACTCTTGGAACGCGTAAAACAACATCAAATCTAAGAATCAAACCCTAAACCAAATTGATTCAAACTTAAGAATTTCAAGTTTTTCAATTTACTTCCAATGCGCCGAAATATACTTAAACTACTCGGAATGACACAAAAATTTGCGTGCAAGTCTTAAATCACTATACAGAACTATTCCCAAATTCGAAATTCCAAACGGACATTAATTACTCAAAATCCTACTCCAAACCAAATTTAAAGAATTTTAAACCTTTAAATAGTTTATTTTTACAATTAAGCGTCAAAACGCTCCCGGGTTATCCTAAACCCGATTCGGACATGCGCCCAAGTCCAAAATCATCATACGAACCTATTGGAATAGTTAAATCCCGATTTCGGTGTCGTTTTCTCAAAATATTGATCGAACTCAAACTTGTCCATTTAAAGCAAACTTAAGGAACCAAGTGTTCCGATTTCAACCCAAACGCTTCCAAATCCCGAACCAACCATCCCCCGCAAGTCATAATTAATAAAAGCATGTTTAGGGAGTTTTATTTTAGGAAACGGGTTTTTAAAAGTTAAAATGACCGGTTGGATCATTACATGAGAATTCTAGATTGCATATAGGATTGAGTAGAGCAAGTTCTCGAACCCAGACATTGGGGAACGAATTCGCGGTTAGGATAGACATATACCTAATTGCCTTTCTTGGTTGATGTACAGCAATTATAAATGCGTTTTTGTTAATTCTAACTCCATAGACATATAGGCATTAGGTTAGCTTAAATAGGCGAGTAAGAACTCGACAGATTCTTATGAGCAATATTAACCCTATCAATCAATAAATTAGATAAATTAGTTAGTCAATTCAATTGAAGAATACAATAGGAATGTTAGATAACCCACAACCCTAGATCATTTTCTTCACATTGATAACATAAAACAATGCCCTTTTTTTGTTCAACGTTCACTATTTGTTTTTCTTTTATTTTAATTAGTTTAGTGTCAAATACTTCTAGCTTTAATTCTTGTTTAGATAATTATGATAATCTAATTTAGTTAATAGTTAATCACAAGTCCTCGTGGGTTTGACATCCGACTTTTAGTCACTTTATTACTTGACGACCGCGTATACTTGCGTGTGTGTTTGGCCGCAACAATTTTTTGGTGCCGTTGTCGGGCACTTAGAAACTAGCTATTTTTCTAGATTAGACTTTTACTTTTATCTTTACAGTTTTCTTTGTTTTGTAAATATTTATTTTTATAATTATTTGATATTTTCTCTTAGTGTGTGTCTATTTCTCTCAGTATGACATCTAGGGATGAAATATACGGAGATACGGTTGTTGATGAAGACACTTGGTTGACGAAAGACTTTTCTGGCCCGTATTTTTGGGCTTGTCATGACGTGACCTCTTGGAAGTTTGAATTTGAGTATGGGAATAATGGCCGGTATTGTGACGAATATTATTGATTAAGAGAATATGCGAAACGACGTTGTTTACTAACAACATTGGTGAATGATTGGTCTAGGGAGAGAGTTGATATTACACAAGAATTTGATAGGTATCGCTTGGTTGTGCGCAACTTGGATGTAAATTTGAGTGCAAAGGTTGATGCGTGTAATGCCCAACAATTTAGTGATTAGTTGTGTCAAGCTGAAAAAGATCTTCTAGGCCAAATTGAGGAACTAAAACGAGAATACCAATCATTAGACCATGTTCTTGTTGATGATGCCGAGGTTGAGGGAGTATATATTATTGAGGATATAAAAAATAATGCAGTTTTAGAGTTGGGGCGTGTTGGTACTCATTCTAAACATTTTTCTACATAATGTTTTGATGGATACATGGATATCGAACCTTTGGAGAGATGTATAGATTAATAACAAGACCCTTATATTCTAAAATTTGCAACACCAAGAAGACAAAATGACATCCATCACTTAAGTGCCAAGAAGTGCAAGATGCGACATTATTTGCTTGGTTCTTTTGTATTCGTACCACCACCCCAGAATCATAATCGCAAACTTGAATCAAAGTTGGGGATACAATTTATATCTTCATGGTAGAGGAAAAAGTTATGAAGTTGGTGTAAGTCGTGCCACGACTATAAATAAGGCGCGTGTTGGGAGGCAACCCAATTCTACTGTGTCTTATTATTTTGTTAAATTGTTTTATGTTTTATTTTTTTGCAATGTTATTTTTGTATTTTTGTAGGAGTAATAGCATGGAGTCAAAGCCAATAGTGATATTTTAACTTGAATACCACACAAAAGAGGGGGGGTGATTTGTGTGGTACCCAATGTTTCGCTTAAACTGATTATAGAAGGATCGAGTTCTTCTATGTGTTACTTAACCTACTATTGCTGAAATAGTAAATGCGGAAAGTAAAGAACACAAGTATTTTACGTAGAAAACACCTGGCTCTAAAGGTGAAAAAATCACGACCTACTTCTCAGTATAATTTTCCCCAACTCTTCACTAAATCACTGAGCCAAAAACTATATTAACAAAATACTTTTGTAAACCTAGGATTAACTCTAATCCCATTGTCGCAAGCAGCCTCTAAATGTTGTGACAACTTCAAGTTAACTCTAATTTGAATACTCTGAGTACCTATTACAATTGCCTCTAGATAAAGCTGAAAGGTACAATATGAAAACACCTACTTCAATTGAACTAGAATAAAAGACACACACTTGAAACTGGTTGTTCTATCTGGTTCATGTAGCTTTAGGTTTGCACACTTGAAACACATACGGATTGCTTGCAAAATGCCTTTCTATTCTCTCAATTCACATTTAACTTCTGCCTTTTTGTGTGTCCCTGTAGAATGAGAACATCCTGCAATATATAAAGTTAGTAGATGAAGGATTAACTAGAGTTCTATTTCTACTCTTCCTTGGTGAAAGAGTTCTAGTTGATCTCAACTTCTAACTCCTCTCTTATCTTGGATAGTGTTCTCTTTGATTTAGGAGTCCTTATCCTTATCAATTATGCAACCTTTTTGATCAGGAGATATCAGTTATACCAAGTTAAGCTTATCTCTTTCATGTGCATCCCACATTCCCCATCCTGTCCGTGTCCATGCACACAAGGGATGGACCTGGTTCATGACTGAGCTTCCTTTGTCAATCTTCAAAACAAACATTAACTTGGGATCTCAACTTCTAACTCCTCCCTTATCTTGGATAGTGTTCTCTTTGAGTAAATAGTCATTCTCCTTATTAATTATGCAACCTTTTCGATCAGGAGATATCAATTATACTAAGTTAAGCTTATCTCCTTCACGTGCATCCCACATGCTCGATTCTTCCCGTGTCTATGCATACAAGGGATGGACCTGGTTCATTCCTGAGCTTCATTTGTCAATCTTCAAAACAAACCTTCACTTGGGCCAACAAATTTCCCCTTTTTAATGATGACAAACTATGTGCTTTTTCATAAGCTTAGGCCCTGTTTCAACTTAACTCAACATCAACATAATGTTAGAAATATTTTTCCTTTTTATTACTTAACATCAAGGACCAGGTTTATCCGGCTATAAACATCACTGTTCAAAGTGTAAAAGCACAACCTTTTTCCCCTTTTTGGCATCATTGAAAAGTTGCATAAATATGTAAGATAAACAGATTTTAAACTTACTCATGGACACTGGGATACTTCTAATGCAATCATGGATTAATCATCATAGATCAAGATAAGGCTATTAACCATCAAAAAAATATAAACAAACAGTTAGAGCAAAAGGCAGTGAATTTCATTGATGATTGATAAGATTCTACCACAAAGCGTAAGAAGAAATAAAAACACTAGAAACATGAGCAAAAGAAATAAAAAATCCCGAACTGGGTCACTGTTGATCTGCACTAGGCTAGGAGGCTTAAAGCTGGGAAGATCTAGGTGCTTAGTTTTTGGCTTGGAGGAGTTTTAGCATATCCTGAAGAATGCCATCCTTCTTCTCCTTTTCTCTTGCCAGCTCAGTTCTGAGAGTGTCTCTCTCAGTCTCCACCTCTGCCAACCTCTTCTTCAGCCTCTCAATCTAAGTATCCTTAGCCCCAACTTTCTTGCACCAAGGCTCGCACCTTTCTATTCACTGGTACCTTCTTGGATGAACGGGGTTCTTTAGGAGTTACATGAACTTCATAGTCACAAGCAAGCAGATTATTTGCCCCAAAATGATCCTTGCTTGTACCAACTTCCCACTTCTTCATAGGTACCTTGAAATGTGCAAGCATAATCATGAGAATGAAGCCATAGGGAATGACATGATTCTTGGTGCCATTTATAACCCTATCAAGCAGCTAGATTATAAATCCATGCTAATTAATCTGCCTCTCACTGTCCAAACACTCCATGAGGACGAAGTCCATGAAGTTTGCAACGTGCCTTATTTCCTGCCTTAGCAGAACACATTTGTTGACAAACTCGAACAACACTTTATGGTGTGGCTTCATCTCACTCTTGTACACAGCCTTGGGCTCAATTTCCTCCTCATTATCACTGAATTTTCTGGTAATGGCAAGGGCAGTAGGAAGATTTTCTAGGCTTGGCCACTTGAGCTTTGTATAGTCATTGTATCTCTCAGTAGGTACACCTAGAATTTCTCCCAACTCCTTCACATCAAAGGAGACTTGCACTTCTTTTACTATACTAGTAACCCTTCCATATTTCACCTCACTATTTGCCATAAACTCAACAATTTCATTCGTGGCCAACATGCCATCCATCTGAAGCACCATGTCCTTATAGCCTTGCAATTTCAACTTCTCCAAAATCAGCACCATTCCTTGCTCCTCCAAGTCCTTGAGGAGTCTACCCTTCAAAATTGTCCTCTTGCCAAACTTCGCCATCTTGTCTTTCTTAGTGTCAGAGTCATCTTCTTCCTCTCTACTCCATTCTTCTTCCTCAACCATTTTCACTTGTTTTGACTTCACAACATACCTTGTTCTTGTTGCCAAGGTGGATGGTTAAGCAGACTTTGCTCTGAAATAGACTTCTTAGTGGAAGTCTTGGCTTTCTTGTCTTTGGGAGTCAGAACCTCCACTTCTTCAGTCTCATATTTATCTCGAAGGACCAGGTCCATCTCATCAATGTCAACAGCCTCAACAGGCTCATCCATCTTCATCTTTCCCTTAGCAACTACTTTTCTTCTACTTTCTTCTAAGGCTTTCTGCAATTATGCCTTATTCTGCTTTAGCTAACTTCTTGTGGCTCTTCCTCTTGTAGGAGGAATTTCAACAGTAACAGAAGGGGCAGCCTTCCTTTTCTTGTTTTCCCTCGCAGTGCCAGGGGTTTTAGCCCTTGAACTCCCTTTCTTCTTTGGATTGTAACTTTCAGTCACTCTCTTCAGTAGGTCTGCGAGAGTTTCCTGTTCAGATGAAACATGTTAATCTATATTTTTCCCAAGTTGAACCATACATTCGGCGGCTTCGCCAGACACACTTCCCCATGCTGTCTTTACACTCTCCTCTACTCCAGCATATTTTTCTCCCCAAACAACCATTGCACCTATGTCTTTGGTTAAACTCACGGGAAATGGGTGAAGAATCTACCACTCTTTTACCCTTTCCCCACACAGCACTTCGAACACCCTTGCTCTCTTTTTCTTTTTCTTTTTCATTTTTACCACCAATTCCTCCAGATTTAGTACTTTCAATGCCTGCGATTGACCCTACCAGTACAAACCTATTCTCCAAATTTGTAGCAATAGAAGATACCTGTTCAATTTCCGAAGAAATAGTTTCTTCCCCCTCAGTAGAAGATTTAAATGATTCATCATATTTCTGGGGCTCTTCTTACTTACCCGTTTTCAATTTTTTATTTATTTTCTTGATTTGTTCTCTCCCCTCAACAACCTTGCGAGCAAGTATCTTTACTCTTTTCTTAGAGGCTGGGGTGGTGGAAAGGGTGATAGTGGGTGTGGAAGTGGTTTCTTGTGGTGGTGAAGAAGGGTTTTCAGGAGTGTTAGCCATTTTTGTGCTTGGGTATGGAAGAGAAGAGAATTGGATTGTGTTTGGAAGATGAAAGAAGATTGAGAGTATTTTGACGGCTTGAGAGAGATGAAGTGAGGAATACACTAAAACTGATCAATTTAAGGAGGAGTAATTAATGGGGTAACGACAGCTTTTTAGACTTTCAGAAGTCTAATCAAACTGAATTTCAGTTTTGAAACGACGTTGGAGTGTATCCCTAGAATCTAGGTACTTCAATTCAGTTGAGACTCTTTTAAACAGAACTGGTTCACTTGTAACGGATAAGTCCAAAAGAAGTTTGGTATTAGGTAGGTCTCTGCTCATGATCCAAATATTATTATTTCAAATTATGCAGAGTGTAAAAAACATACCGAGTAATCTTGATGAACCAGGTTCTTCACTGAGAATTCTCTTGTGTAAGTCTAAATTTGCCAAAATAGAGAAACTATCATTAGATATTTATGAGTCATTTCAGCACATGGCACAAGAGTATACTATTGAAAGTACAAGAATGAGCAAAATTTAATCTAATTATATGCACAATTTACAGATTTTCTAACCAATTTTTTTTTCTTCATTTTTTAAATTTTGTTTTTTTATTGTGAATTTTGAACTGGCCCTTTTAAGTGATCTTAATTATCCCTAATTCTAACTTGTTTCTTTCAAAGTGATCTCTACTTAGGGCTTTTGTGAAGATGTTAGCTATTTGCTTGTCAGTAGCATAAAATTCCACAGTTATCAAACTTTTTTTATAGTTATCCCTTAGAAAGTGATGCCTAACATCTATGTGCTTAGTTCTCTTGTGATGAACTGGGTTCTTGGTCATACTAATTGCACTGGTGTTATCACAATAAATTAGGAGACAACCAACCTCAATTCCAAAGTCCTTTAATTGTTGTTTGATCCACAGTAATTGTGCACAACATGAAGCAACAGCAACATACTCAACTTCAGTAGTAGATAAGGCCACTGAATTTTGCTTTTTGGTAGCCCAAGACACAAGACATGAGCCAAGAAAGTGTGCCATACCTGAGGTGCTCTTTCTATCCACAAGAAAACCTGCATAATCAGCATTAGCATGTCCCATTAGATTGAAATTACTACCTTTTGGATACCATAGACAAAGATTAGTGGTGCCTTTTATATATCTCAAAATGCTCTTGACAGCAGTCAAGTGAGACCCCTTTGGATTTTCCTGAAATCTTGCACAAAGGCCTACACTGAAAACAATGTCAGGTCTACTAGTAGTGAGATACAACAATGAGCTAATCCTTACCCTATACAACTTCGGATCAACAGATGAACCAGGTTCATCTATATCCAACTTTGTAGCTGTTGCAATATGAGTGTCAATTTCTTTGAAATCTTTCATTTTAAACCTTTTAAGCAACTCTTTTATATACTTTTGTTGATGGATCATAGTTCCATTTGAATTTTGTTTAATTTGTAAGCCTACAAAGAAATTAATCTCACCAATCATGCTCATTTCAAATTCACTCCCCATTAGTTTAGCAAATTCTTTATTTGTCTTATCAGTAGTTGCTCCAAAGATTATATCATCAACATATATCTGAACTAACAAGAGATCTTTACCTTTTCTTTTAAGAACAAAGCATTGTCAATTTTACCTCTCTTGTAGTCATGCTCAAACAAAAACTTTGATAATCTTTCATACCATGCTCTTGGAGCCTGCTTGAGCCCATAAAGTGCTTTGTCAAGTTTGTACACATGATCAAGACACTCCTTGCTTTCAAACCCCGAAGATTGCTTGACAAATACTTCTTCCTTTAGATAGCCATTGAGGAAGGAACTCTTAACATCTATATGGTGAAGGGTGAATTCTATGTATGCGGCAAAGGCTATGAGGAGCCTTATTGCTTCCAACCTTTCAATTGGAGCAAAGGTTTCATCATAGTCTATGCCATCCTCTTGGCTATATCTTTGAACTGCCAATCATGACTTGTTCTTTGTAACTGTTCCATCTTCATCAAGTTTATTTTTGAAGACCCATTTTATACAAATTATCGATCTGCCCTTGGGACTTGGTACTAGATGCCAAACTTGACTCCTTTCAAATTGATTGAGTTCATCTTGCATTGTATTTACCCAGTCTGCATCCTGCAAAGCCTCAGAAACATATTTAGGTTCAATAAGAGATAAGAAGGCATCAAAAGCACAAATACTTTTTAAAGAAGATCTGGTTTTTATTCTAGAGGTTGGATCAGTGATTATGTTCTCAATTGGATGAGAAATTTGATACTTGTAAGATTTTACAACCAACTAGTTCCCCCTTGATGTTCCATCAATGCTTTGTTGCCGTGGAACAGGTTCATGTACCAGGTTCCCTTGAGGTTTGAGAATCATTTCCTCTTTGTTCTATTCCCCTGGTCATGTTGCCCTGGGTGGAAGAACCTGTTCCATCACATGTTCCTTCCTCTAGTACAGCTTCAGTCTAGGGTGTGGTTTCATTTGAGTTTCTTACCAGCCCAATTGCTTCATCATCATGTTCCTGCCTCTCAGAAAGAATGTTAGTTTCATCAAAAACCATATGAACACTTTCTTCTACATACATAGTTCTTTTGTTATAGACCTTATACGCATTGCTATGTGAAGAATATCCCAAGAATACTCCCCCATCACTTTTGGGATCAAACTTACCTAGGGAGTCTTTACTATTGTTCTTAACAAAGCACTTGCATCCAAATGCCCTAATATGGGATATGTTTGGTTTTCTCCCTTTAAGTAACTCATAGGGAATCTTCTCTACAAGAGGTCTAGTCATGCACCTATTTATGATGTAGCATGCAGTATTTACAGCTTCTGCCCAGAAGTTATGGGGCAGTTTACTAGAAAGAAGCATAGTCCTAGCCATATCTTCAAGTGTTATATTCTTTCTTTCAACTACTCCATTTTGTAGTGGAGTCTTAGGAGCAGAAAAATTTTGATCTATCCCATGTCCATCACAAAATTCAGCAAATTTAGCATTTTTAAATTCAGTGCCATGATCAGACCTAATTGATGCAAGTTGATTACCTAGTTTTTTCTGAGTTTTTCTAACAAAAGAAGTGAACATGTCAAATGCTTCATCTTTAGATGTTAAAAACAATGTCCAAGTAAACCTAGAGTAATCATCAACAAGCATCATCACATATCGTTTACCACATCTACTTAATGTTGTCATTGGACCATAGAGATCCATATGGACCAGTTCCATCGTCCTGGTGGTGCTTACCACTTTCTTGCATTTAAAAAGGATCTTACCTGCTTCCCCCTTGCACAAGCCTCACAAACTTTATCTTCCTTGAACTTGATGTTAGGAAACCCTATAAGAAGGTCCTTGGAGACTAATTTGTTGAGTTGACTCAGACTTGCATGTCCAAATATCTTGTGCCAAAGGAGGAGATCATTGTCCAACACACTTAAGCAAGTGAGTTCATTTTCTGAAAGTTTGGACAGATCTACAATATATATAGTGTTCACTCTTTTTCCGTACAAAACAATCTTGGCAGTGGTAAGATTAATAACAAAACATTTGGTAGAGGTGAATGCTACTAAGTTACCTCTATCACACAGTTGTGATACACTGATTATACTGTATTTTAGTCCATCTATCAAGTAGACATTCTCTATAGAGTGAGAATCAGTCTTACCTACCTTGTCAACCCCAATGATCTCACCTTTCTTCCCATTTCCAAAGGAGACATTACCTCCTTTCAGGTCCTCAAGTGAAAGGAACCGGTTCTTGCTTCCTGTCATGTGCTTTAAGCAGCCATAATCCATGTACCATATTTGGCTGATTCCCTTCACTTGGACCTGCAAAAGGAAATCATGGGTTAGTCTTAGGAACCCAAACTAGTTTGGGTCCCTTTCTATAGGCAAAAGGATGCATCAGATTCTTTTTAGCCCAACTTTGTAGCCTATTCTTCCTTTGAACAAATTCTTTGTTCTTTTGGCTTGTCTTTTCTTTTGCATTGCATTCACTTTTATAGTGACTTGTATTACCACAGTGAGTACAAATCTTGGTCTCAGGAAGTATAAGGTACTTACTTTTGGGATCCCATTTAGGTGGCAGATTCCCAAAGCCAAGCCCTCTTCTATTTCTAATGTGATGTTCCTGTAGCCATGAAAGTGCATTGGAGGACCTGTTCCATTTACAAGTTATGTCTAGTTCATACTTGACCTTGCCTAGATCCTCCTTCAAAATTCTAACCCGCTCATCCTTCTTATACAACTCATCTTTAAGTTTACCTACATTTTCTTCTAGAGTGAGTTGTGTGCAATCAATTGTCTTCTTACTTGTTCCTAGTTTCAGTTTTAGGTTTTCAGATCTAAGTTCTAGGACATTTGATTCAAATGCATGAACTTGGTTCTTTAATGCAGTATTTTCACTTATAGTCTCACTAACCCTAAGTTCCAGGTTCTTACACTTTGCTTTCAAAATCACACATTCCTTAGACAGGTATTCCGTTTCATTGTTTACATCCTCAGATTCATCAATCAAATCTTTTAGTAATTCAGATAACCTTTCTTGAGACAAAAATTTAATCTTGTCTTTGCGATGAATTACACTTACCCCAGATTCCTCATCAGATTCTCCAATGGCCATAAATGCTTATTCATCTCCATATTCATCATCTGAGCTTTCTCCCCAAGTAGAAACCATAGCCTTTGTTGATCATTTGTTCTTCTTGGGTTGAACATGTTCCTTCTTCCTGTTTTTTTCATTCAGCTCTTTCCTTCTTCCATTCAATTTCCCATTGAGGGCAGTTCTTGATGTGGTGATCAGTCTTACCATGCTTGTAACATCCCTCATTGGTTTGCCTTTCAGGAACCTTTGGTTTGTTGAAGCTTCCACTTCTTGAAGGACCTTTTCCTCTCTTTAGGTACTTCTTGAAATACTTTGTGATCATAGACATTTAGTCATCTTCTAGATCAGAACCTTCAGTGATTCTGAGTGTCAGGCTCCTTTCCTTCTTGGGTACATCCATCTTCATGGTCTGCCTTCTAAGTTCATAAGAAGTGAGACTTTCAATTAGCTCATCCAACTTAAGAGTGGTAATGTTCTTTGATTCCTGAATGGCAGTGATTTTGCTCTCCCAAGTAACTGGCAGTGAATTAATGCTATATTTAGTAGCCTCTTATTATTTCAGTGGTCCCTGCTATACCTAGTAAAACCCTGGACTTAACTTGGGTAAAACGTGACTTGGAAGAAAAGTCATTCGGTAGAGTTAGAGTAGGATTCTACTTGTGCAAGTAGAATCCTACACGTTTTTGGTGCAGATTTTCGGCCAAAAACTAGTCTACTTAAGGAAGACTAATTTCACTCAATAACTCACTTTTTAGAGTTGTAACCACTCAAAGCAAATTTGTCCAAAGTTTTACTAGGCATATAGTAGAAGACTGCAGCCCTGGATTCTAATTGTGTGTAGGATTTGTGCAACGATTTCAAGAGGTTAGTGCTTCTAATCTAGCAATTATAGCATTATATAGTTTACATATATTTGATGCCTGGATTGTATGCTTGCTTCCGCTGTACATGTTCTAACAATTGGTATCAGACGTCGTCTTACATCTAACTAGATAATATAATACAGCATGAATAGAGTAATATTAAAACGTGTTGTTCAATGATTCATGTTTGGTATGATTATTCTATGTCAAAAACGTGATTGTATTTATTAGTATTGTAATTCTTAAAGTATGAATTAATATACTTATGCATAAAAAGTGGTTTTATATTTAATGACAATCTATTTAATTACGTTTTTGATGAATAGCAGTGTTGGTTTTAATAAAAACGTGACTGTGTTTTCAGAGTACTATTAAGTCTGTAATTATGGATTAATACATATATGCATAAATAGTGGATTAATACTATTAATCTATTTTAGTTGCATTTATTGACCATAATCACATTGTTATATTAATAAAAACGTGTCTGTTTTGAATGCTATTAGTTCTGAAATTATGGATTAATATACGAATTATGAATAGTAGCGTTTGGAACGATGAAAAGCATTCCACAATTCTGTTTGAACACGTTTTTATTATATAATAATAAAAATATTATTTTGAGTTCTGAAATCATATTTTAACATACATCAGTATATTATGTGATTTGAACTAGTCAAAATAATTAAAACCCTTAAAAACGCCAAAAACAGAATTCTACGAATAGGTCATGAATTTGGAATTCTAAAATTATGTCGAACTCTGATTGACCTCAAATTTGGTAGGTTCATCGAAAACGGCCCAGTGAGCAATACTCATCAGCTTGGCTCATGATGTACGTCATGTTTGGGCATTCAAGGTCGTTTAGATGGGTTTTGGGCCATTTTTATATTTTCTGGAAATTTTGTTTTATAAAAGAAATTATTTTTAAAAGAAATCAGTGATGGTAGGGTTCAATTCTCATAGTTTTCAATCATGTTTTACAGTAATATAATAAATTTATATGTTGATTATCATGACCCAAAATCCCAACTTGTCGTGATATTGTACCAATAGTTTGCCCTTTGGACCTGTAGCCTTTTTGTTTGGAAATCGTATTTGTGCATTGATTCTGTTGTTGAATCCCTAGTTTTTGCACCCTACTTATTTGAGCACTGTTATTTAGACTGTGATATTAATTGATAAATTTGAAGAAAAGGATGATTAAGTGAAAAATGATGACCAACAATATTTGAAAAGTGATGAAAAGACCCTCTTGAAAAGAATGTGACATGAAAAAAAATAGAGAACAAAAATTGCTTTGAACAAAAAATGAAACATTTTTGATATGAGGAAAATACTCGTGAAATAATAGATGAAACAAGGGCTGAAAAATAAATTAAGAGATGAAAATAATGGTTGATGAAGTATAAACAAATGAAAACAAAGGGGGCACTCTTTGGTTTTTGTCCCCCCAAGTTGGAGACAAGAACAAAGGAGAAATAGAATTCAAATCAAATAGTGAAAGAAGGCATAAAAATACGTACCTGGATGTAGGATTCAAAATCGCAAAACTCACTGTTTTCAGTGCCAGTGTCAGGGCCAGCGCGAGGCGCTGCCCCAGACACCGGAGGCGGGAACTTTTCCTAGTTCGCTCGGGGCAAGGTTATTTCGGCCCTATACGGTCCTAACTCGTATAAAAGAGGATCTAAACCTAATTTTTAGGAGATCTAGCATACTTTGAGGGAGAATTCACGTGGGAGAACGCAAACCACGCTTTGAGGAGGACGTTTTTGAGAGAAAAACACAAGCAAAGAGCCGTCGTGGAAGCCGAGTTTCATCTTTCTTGTACCAAACTTAGTAATTTTTATGTTTCTTTGTTTGTTTTGTTGTTTGGCTACCATGTCTACGTGCAACTAAACTTCACGTTCTAGGGTTGTGGTTCTTTCATGACTATTTATTCGGATATTGATTTTGCTTTCTTGATTTAACATATTGGTTTATTTATTCAATCCTGCACTTAATTATTTAATTATTTGGTCACCAATTGAATACTATCGACGAATCTAGAATTGAACTCGAAAGTGGAAATTCTAGATTGTACATAGGATTGAGTAGAGCAAGTTCTCGAACCCGGACATCGGGAAACGAATTCGCGGTTAGGATAGACATATACCTAATTGCCTTGCTTGGTTGATGTACAGGAATTATAAATGCGTTCTTGTTAATTCTAACTCCATAGACATATAAGCATTAGGTTATGTTGAATAGGCGAGTAAGAACTCGACAGATTCTTATGAGCAATATTAACCATGTCAATCAAAAAACTAGATAAATTAGTTAGTCAATTCAATTGAAGAATACAATAAGATTGTTAGATAGTACATAACCCTAGATCATTTTTATCGCATTGATAACATAAAAATCTGCTCTTCTTTTGTTCAACATTCACTATTTGTTTTCCTTTATTTTAATTAATTTAGAGTCAAATATTTCTAGGTTTAATTCTTGTTTAGATAATTAGGATAGTTTAATTTAGTTAATAGTTAATCAGAAGTCCTCGTTGGTTCGAGATCCGACTTTTAGTCACTTTATTACTTGACGACCGCAATTCAGGATATTTTTATACAGAAAAAATAAACTGAAAAATTAAAATTCAAAACGCACTAGTTAATTGCTAAATAGTAGCCCTATAGAATGGATATCTGGTTTCATTTGTACCTTATTCTTGACCAATTTGGTAAAAATACTGTTATACGTCCAATTAGAATCTGAGGTCAATGTTACTAACCTTAACACAGGGCAAGTGCACATATAGCCATTCTCAGAGATGCTATTAAATAATTAGCCAGTACTTATTTTTATCCTGAAATTTTAAACTACAAATCTTAAACTACAGGACAACTCATGACATTTTTGTGCTGAAAAAAAATTGAATTGAAAAACTGAAATCTAAAACGCACTTGCTAATTATAGAATTCTCTTACTATTCTCTATTATCGGAAAAGTATTTTTTTTCCTACGGGAGAAAAGCTGCAATCATCAATAAGATTTTTATTTCCTTTATTCTCACAGTGTATTTTCTTATTCTTATTAATCTTTTTTCGCATCAATTATATTTAAGTGAAGTAAATCGATTGTTGGAAATCCGAATTATTTTATTTAATTTCTTTGACTTCAAAAACTATATTTTGAGTTAAACAATCAGCAGGGATAACAGATATATCAAATGATAGCAAGAGAACAATTAGCAGTGTACATCAAGCTACTTCTTTTTACATATGCTTTTTCCTTTTTACTTCCTCTATATCATTTTAAACGACGGTATCAATTGGATGGAGTTTAAGAAGTTAAATTGACTTATACTTTTTTTTTATAAATATAGTGTCTCGGCTAGCTTCTGTGTTCCTCGACTGTTTCATGAGGTATATGCTACCTCCCACCAACACAGGTATCGAACAACTCTTAGCCACTAAGGCTTAGATAGGAAAAAATCACTTAAAGTTTTTTGTCGCTATTGAAATTTGAATCTGGTTTCTAAGGTTTGCACTCACTCTGGCCACACCCTTGGATGCTAAATTGACTTATACATTACATAAGTGATTGTTGAAGTATTTATGAAAATAATGGTTGAAAAGTGAGTTTGAATAGTTTAATGAACTTGAATTCTTGAAAGTTATGAAAATTGTATAACAGTAAAATGGTGTCAAACATTTAGAACGTGCAAATAGAAAGCAAGGGGTGGGGACGAACACTCTACCACATAGTGGAGTGGATGGCTATCACTACTAAAATGGAGACCATGTTCAACAACAATCCTATATTTGATGTGGTTCATCCACACTTTCGTTCATTGTAGAGGAAGGCTAACTGCTTTCTGGCAGGGAGCCTGGGTAAAATCGGCTCCGGATCATGAATCCTTTTCTATCAGATACGAAAAATTGTAGCACAAAATGTACTTCTAAGTAATTGTCCCATAGATCCTTATCTATATATATGGAGAAGAAATCATATAACGAAAGGAATTCTTATTTGTACAAATGGTACTTCAAGCTTGGAACGAGCATGAAGATTGTCATATAAATTGGAACATAAAAATATTATTTAGAGTTGAACAAGTATATTCAGGTACGGATTTCGTGATAAAAACAGACTTATTTCTCTAGTATTATACAACTCTTTATCAATATACAGGTATCTAGTGATAAGATCTTAAATTTCTCTTGTAAACAGGCAAAATTGAAGTAGATTTTCAGATTAAGGTCAAAAATCAAAACATAAAATTAGTATATAAGGACATATTGTTGACAACTACAAAAAGAATTTGATTCTCATCGATACAAAATATTGTGATTACAAGGATCTT
>AWOL01S0090573.1:0-19189 GCA_000715115.1 Nicotiana otophora | reverse complement strand
TTTTTATATGATGATGTGGGATTATTGTGTTGATGATTTTTATGTAATGTTGTGATTCTCCTTGTGTTTAGTTTTATATCTTGTGCAACTTGTCTTGTTGTTTCGGTAAACTTGATAATAGTCTGATCCATGTTGAGATTGTGAGCCTGTGACTATTGCCGGGCGGATTATGTTATTGGCACGTGATCTGTCCGTGCAGTTGTAATATGAAATGTGGGCACGAGGTGCCGTGTGTAAATAATGATGATATTGGCGCGTGAACTGTCCGTTCAGTTGTGATATGAAATGTGGACACGAGGTACCGTGAGTAAATGATGATGATATTGGCACGTGAGTTGTCCGTGCGGTTGTGATAGAGAAATTGGCACTAGGTGCCGTAGAAATATGAAAGTGGGCTGAGATCCGTATTTTTATGATTTTGAAATGAGGTATCACAGGATGACTTTTATTCGAAAGATAATTATTTGAAAGAATTATATTTGAAAGATATTTATTTGAAGGAATTACATTTGAAAGAGATTTATTTGAAAGAATTATACTTGAAAAATATTTATTTGAAGGGAGTATATTCGAAATATATTTATTGAAAAGTATTATATCCTGAAGATTATTATTTGAAAAACATATAGGCGAAAGATTTATATTTGAAGGACTTGATTAATTGGTTGCACTTGTATTCATTATTTGTTGAGCAATATTTATGGTGTTCTTGTTGCCCTGCTGTGTATTGATTATTGTTGCCATTATTATTATTTGTTTTCTATTATTTTTATATACTATATTGCACATGTTTGTAGCCTAGTAAGTGTCTCGACTGTACCTCGTCACTACTCTACTGGGGTTAGTCTTGATACTACACTTCTGCACATTTTTGTGCAAAGCCAGGTATTGGAGATATCGGACTCGGGCAGAGTTAGTGTGTTGATCGCAATGATTCAAGGTAGAGCTACTTGGTCGTCGCAGTACCTTGAAGTCTTTCTATTTTATTGTACTGTCAACTCTTATTCGAACAGTATTGTATATTCGATCCTTGAGATCATTATATGTCTCCAGTTAGAGTTCGTGACTTAGTATTACCAGTCTTGGGAGGTTGTTATATTTGTTTCCGCTTTTGGTTTTGACACTTGTCTATATAAAAAAAAATGGCTTGAAATGAAATTGAAATCGGCTTACCTAGTCTTAGAGACTAGGTGCCATCACGACGCCTGAGGTGGAATTTTGGTCGTGATATTCTTTCTCTCTGCAACCCCATTTTGCTGAGGGGTATAAGGACAATAGATCTGATGAATAATTCCTTGAGAAGTCATAAACTGCTGAAATTGAGAGGATAAATATTCTAAGGCATTATCACTGCAAAAAGTGCGAATAGAAACACCAAATTAATTTTTGATTTCAGCACAAAAATTCTGGAATATAGAAAACAACTCAGAACGATGTTTCATTAAGAAAAGCCAAGTACATCTTGAATAATCATCAATGAAACTAACAAAATAACGAAATTCCAAGGTTGAACTGACTCTACTACGACCCCATATATCAGAATGAACTAAAGAAAAAACAGATTCTGCATGACTCTCAATACTACGAGGAAAGGAGGCTCGAGTATGTTTCCCGAGCTGACATGACTCACAATCTAATGTAGATAGACTAGACAAACTAGGCACCATCTTTTGAAGCTTGGATAAACTTGGATGTCCTAAACGTCTGTGAATTAGGTCTGGAGGATCTGTAACTAGACATGCCTTGGAGGGATTGAGTGAGTTAAGGTAGTAAAGCCCTTCTGATTCAAGCCCTGTGCCAATCGTCTGTCCCGTATTACGGTCCTGCATAATAAAAGAATCATCAATAAAATATATATCACCATGGAGGGAACGAGTCAAACGACTAACAGATGCAAGACTAAAAGGATAACCAATGACATAAAGAACGGAATCTAGAGTGACAGATGGTAGGGGATTAGCTTGTCCAACTCTTTTTGCTTTAGTTTGAAACCCATTGGCTAAAGTAACACTAGGAAGAGACTGTGAATATACAATATTTAACAAAAGTAATTTATTACCAGAGATATGATCAGAAGCGCCTGAGTTCACGACCCATGGTCCAAGAGTACTAGACTGGAAAACACAAACAAAAGAATTACCAGCAATAAAAGTACCAGTCTGAGTAACAGAGGCTACTTATGGAAATGTCTACTTACTTGCTCGGTACTGAAGGAACTCATTATATTCCCCTTCAGATAAAGAAAATCCCTGGTTACCTGTAGTCTCGGTCTGAGCAACATAAGTATTTTTTGGTGGACGACCATGTAAAGAATAGCACACGTTACGGGTGTGTCCAAATTTATGAGAATAAGAACACTTAGGTCTAGATCTTCCAAAATGACCTCCTTCTCGTCTATTCTCCATAGTTTGAGATGCCCGATTGTCCATTGTCTGGGATGCGAGAACAGTTGAGTTAAGTGTCTGTGATGAGATCACTGGGTGACTTGGTGCTGCAGCAAGGCGAAGTAATCGAGAGAATAATTCATCAATTGTAGGGACATTCGGACTAGCCAAGATCTGATCGTGTACTGAATCAAGATCATTAGGAAGTCCAGCGAGAGTAAGAACTAGAAACATATTTTGTCGTTGCTCTTGTTGCTTTTTAACACTAGCAGAAACTGACATCAACATCTCAAATTCCTCCATGAATATTTATACTTGTCCCAAGTAAGGTGTACGAGGAAATGATGTAAACTTTTTGTCAACTTAGTGTACGGTTTTGGTCGTACTTAGTGTGCGACAGAATATATTATTCAACGCAATCACAAAAGTACAAATAACTTAGTCTAATCACCTACTCTTGTTAACATCTCTATGTATTGGATAAAATTTAGTGGACATCTTTCGATTAGATGATTTGACACGTGGTAATAACAGTGACAGGATGAAGATGAGTCACACTATTAGAAATTCGATCAAAACCGACGGTGACCCACCGATCGATTTCAATCGGTCAAAAAATTGACTGAAGTCAGTTGGTTTTTCAAAAATATATATTTTTTAATATATTTTACGGAATCGACTAAATTCTGTCGTTTTTGTTTGCGCCAAAATGCGGGAAATTAGTTTTACATCCCGAAAAATTTATTTTTCAAGAAACTGACTAACTTTGATCGGTTTATTTTTTCAAAATAAATTAAAATTAATACTATAAAATCGACCGAAATCGGTCGATTATTTTAAAAAGCTAACCGATTTCGATCGGTAATTTACTTTTTAACAAAACTGACCGATATCGGCTCGATAATTTTCGAGCGAATTAAAGAGTATAAATAAAATAAACATGAGCATATTAATTGAAAGTGGCCTCATGGGCATATTGCATTAACACATTAACTGTGATCCATTCCAAAACAGGACAAATATTGTAGAATGAAATTCAAAAAACTTGTACTAAATAAAAGAGAAAATTTTAGACCAAAAATATGGCATCTTCTCGATTGTAGAGTCTTGACCTTCCTCCTAATTGACACTAGGTTCCCAAAAATATAAACTATCCAAACATATTGAAGCCATGGCACGATATACATACTTGGAATCCTTGGCTTGATCATCTAATGTAATGAATTGCTGCAGTTTAGGGTTATAGATAGAAAGTCCATGACGATATTGTCCTTGAAAAAGAATTTCACCATTTTCATTGCAATACAAAAGTGTTCTCTCTTGTATAAAACTTTTGCAAATAGAGGGCAAGTTGCAAATTTTCATTAACAATTTCCAACCATCTTGTTCCATAATCCATATGTCCAATATTTCTTTATCGTGAAGTGTGCCTCCGTATAAACTAAGACAACCTTTCAAATTAGTCGTTCTGACCAACCAAATCTGGTTTTGGAAGCCCTTTCACTTCATCTAACTTGACGTCAAAGTATATTATTGTAGAATTTCAGTGTACATATTGGTTGATTCTCGTAGTTATAGACCAAAATACACAACCTTCTGTGTTAATCCCCGAACAACAATCATTACTAAATTGTAACGGGCAAGGGAAACTTGTTTTCTTTGTCCAAGAATCGTTATTCAAAGAATAGACAGCATAAAACGAGTTATAGATCAATATGACCTTGTAGTCATTGAACCGAGAATCATAACACAAACCACAAGCATACGGACGTTGTGTGTCGTTGTGGTTCAAATATGGACATGCAAAAGTTTGATATTCTCTAGTCGATGGATTCCATAAAACAAACCTTTTGTAAGCATTATGATTCTTTAAAAGAACCAAACCATCACATGAGCAGAAAACTTGATCAAATCTGAATCTTTTTAGAGGAAACCTTTGCTTTTCTGTCACAATTAATTGGGGACTTTCTAAATCTCTAAACTCCAAATGGCCAGTAAATATTTGTAACAGAAGCTTTTTGCGACCCAACGCTTTAGATTGCTCATAGTGAGTTTTCTTGAATTCATCGTCGCAGATTATAGCATTCCATGACTTTAAAACAGATTTAAAACGTAACAAAGATTTAACAGGAATCCAAGTAAAAATGAGAAATGCAATATCAGTCGGAAGAAATGAGGTATCGTTTTTCAAGGCTCTCCTCTTTTGTACTTTCTTCTTTGGAATCATGATTTTCAAAGCAGGGTAAAGGCTTTCTATTAGACTATATTAGGGTTTATTTAGAAGAAAGAAAATAGGTTTTAAGACTTTAGTCTTTGTGAGGAAAAGGGATTCTTTTAAATAATTATCTCATAATATTCGCTTACAATGTTCAGATTCACTTGCCTTATTTTTCGAATTACCTTAATTTTTACCTTTAAAGTGTTCAAATAATGTAAAAGAATTTTACAATATCAATGTATGCCATAGAAGTTTCCTAGACGTGATATGTCCCAATTCAAGAAAATAAATTGGTGACTTAATTAAATAAGGAAATCCATGAATTAACAATTGAACTAGATTGAAAGAGTGCTCATAGAAGATTACAAAATCTAATTTAGTGGATTCCAACAATAAAGTTGATCTAGAAATTAAATCCGTAATTTTGATCAAAATTAGATTCTTAGTAGGTTTAGAGAAAAATAAATTACAACGGAAGGACGAATTTGACCTTAATTAGCGTGAGAAAGGTGGAATAAAGTGGGAAAGGGGATAAAAAAATAATTGTTATTAGTTATTTTTCGATATTCGTGTGTTAAAGCACCATGCGCACACTTGTACTAATCTACACTAACTTATAAAAAATCACGTATGGATGATAATTTGTAGTACAAATAAGCTTTATAGATGGAGTCAATTTCTTGGATGGACACCCAAGTTATTTGGGATATTCTACTAAATTCACTTTTGTTTTATTTAGGATTAAAAATTACCCAACAATTGCCTTTAAACTCAAAAAATAAAAAGCACATATTTAATATACCATATCATATTAAAATTCTATTTTTTAATAATAAAATTCAGTTGATACATGACCCAAGTACACATCTAACCCACCCAACATGATATTTGGGTTTACTATCAATATATTAATGTGAAGAACTCTCTGGATTCAAATTACTAACACGATTACGACTACTATTTCTTGACTTTTGGCCAATGGTCCATGTTAAGCAATCAATACATTAATCAATATATTTATGTTAAGTTTTTGGCCAATAGTCCATTTGAATACTCCCACAATAGACAGATGATATCGATATATATATATATAATCACAGACGAAAATCACATGTATGGGCATTCTTTTTGAAATTTTCAGAAAACTTCATTTTATTTTGACTAGTCTTGTGAACCAAAAAAATTTAAGCAAGCACTCCAGAAAAAAGTATTCTAGAGAACTTTTCTCCCATGAAGTTTGCACTGAAATTTCTTTGAAGCAACAAAGTCTTTCATTGGCGGAAACAAATATGAGAAAATATGCAAGAAACACACACAAAAACCATAGATATAACTGGAAAAACCCGATTCAAGCATAGACAAGTAAAAAAACCCTAACTTCTAAGAAAAGTACAATATTTCGTGGGGTATTTGTAACTATTTCATCTTCTACGCTTAAAAGACAGCAAAAACTAAACGACCTTTGGATTTTACCTCGTGGTAGTCTCTTGGCCGACATCAAAGGTTTGTAGCGGCTGTGGGACAATTCCCTCTACAAATTTATTAAATTACACCTTGAATGACTGGAGAGATGCATTCTTTTGTTTGAGAGTTTACCATTTGGATTGTTTACCCGAAAAATGGTATAATTGAATTTGTTCGTGATTTTTAGATAAGTGAATTAATTTGATCCAAAAAGTAATGAAATAACTGATGAAATATAAAATACTTAGCCTTAGAATGTAAATGGAATGACAAAGCTGATGAATCGGGAACAGAGTTTCCGGAAACAACAATGATAAGATCAAAAGCGAGAAAGTAAAATTGTATTAAAAATATTGTATAGAATCTAGTGTAAGTTGTCCAGAAAATTCGTGTTCTTTACAATGATAACTGAGCTCCCTATTTATAGCTATGTCTAAGGAAGGAAGACCTAGGATCATGCCCTCTTTAATATCAATTATGAGGGCCATTGATGAAGATGTAACATTGGTCATAAATGCCAAATTTTTTGTAATGGGTTGTCATCTTTAATACTGCAAAATATTATGTATTAAATATTACCGGGCGCAGAGCATTTAATACTCCCTTTATGATCGTTATTCCTTCCGGTGACAAGCGAAATAGTTGTGTTCAATGACCATCCTCATCTTGTGTTTCACGTGTCCTTCCTTTAAGTGGCCACGTGTCATGTCATATATTTCCCTATACAGATAGTCCCCCTGCTTTCCAGTGACACAATCTTGAGTTACCGGGAAGTT
Organism: Nicotiana otophora; assembly: GCA_000715115.1. NCBI lineage: Eukaryota > Viridiplantae > Streptophyta > Magnoliopsida > Solanales > Solanaceae > Nicotiana > Nicotiana otophora. The sequence continues at coordinate 12,347 of AWOL01S0090573.1, read as the reverse complement.
GGTAGAAAATACCTTTTTGACGTGAATTACTATATCTCCCTTTGAAGTTCTCTGACAGTTGATTAGACGCACGTCTCTCCGCATTTAATGCCCCGAACACGCGTCATCCCATGATTCAGCACAACTTTTTCCGATTATCGAGGTAATCATGGCCACAAATTTAATCACCAAAAATTTACTTATACGTATCATCCTTCTCTTATGTACTTCATAATCTCTCAAACTTCTATTTTGCATATTTATTTCCCAACTTTTCTCTGATTTTCTTCGAACCATAAACTTTCTTTCTTTCTATTCCAATGGCTTCCTCTTCAAAACGTGCTAGTTCTTCAAAGGGCAAGAAAAAAACCGAGGATTCTGTTCCTCCAATAGTGGGTTCCATCATCTCGAGAAGACTTAATACTTCGAAGGATTTTGAATAGAAATTTCCTACTGCTAACCCTCGCACATGGGCTGTTAGTAGGTACCCTTTTTCTTTTCGCCCTTCTAGTATTCCTGCTGTTAAGGAAGATTGCCACTACCCTGAGTTAGATATTGTTGCTCCTGATCTATCGGAGCGAGTGACCCTTCCCAAGGAGGGTTTTACATACTTCTTTACGTATCCCTTTAATTTGGGTGCGTTTTCTTTGAGCGGAGAGCTTAATTCTGTGATTGCGGAGTTTTGCCTTTGCTACCAGGTGTGTTTGGCACAGGTAAGTCCTTTAGTGTGGAGGACGATTGCCTGCCTTCTGTATAGGAAAACATACAACAAGACATGTGACCACTTAAAGAAAGGACACGTGGAACATAAGATGAGGATGGTCATTGAACACAGCTATTCCGCTAGTCACCGGAAGGAATAACGATCATAAATGGAGTATTAAATGCTCCGCGCCCGGTAACATTTAATACATAATGCTTTACAGTATTAAGGATGATAACCCATTACAAATAATTTGGCATTTATGACCAATGTTACATCTTCATGAATGGTCCTCATAATTGACATTAAAGAGGGCATGATCCTAGGTTTTCCTTCCCTAGACATAGCTATAAATATGGAGCTCAGTTATCATTGTAAAGAACACGAATTTTCCTAGGTCTTCCTTCCCTACATTCTATACAATATTTTTAATACAATTTTACTTTCTCGCTTTTGATCTTATCATTGTTATTCCCGGAAACTCTGTTCCCGGATTCATCAGCTCTACCATTCCATTTACATTCTAAGGCTAAGTATTTTATATTTCTTCAGTTATTTCATTACTTTTTGGATTAAATTAATTCACTTGTCTAGAAACTACGAACAAATTCAACTGTATAGTTTTTCGGGTAAACAGTTTGGTGTCCACCGTGGTGCCTAGACAGCCATTCAGTTAAATTGATCCTTGCCCTTTTTACTAACGTGTTTGATTATTTTGTCTTAGCAAAAATCACAAACGAAATGGCAGATAACACTATTAACGGTGCACACAACTATGAAATTTAAGGGGAACAACCTTATTTCGAGGATACAATCAGTGACACTCACAACGAGGGAAATGATGCCACACCAGTGCATGACGGGCGGTACCCTTGACAGGTTCGGGAGACGACTCCTGATGATGCTGATGAGGAACATATAGCAGATGCAGTGAGGGTCATGCAAGAGCAACAAGCAATCATTCTAGGTCATCTCACGCGGCAAGATCAAGTTATGACTAAACTAAACGCTATCAGGTGCTACAAATAAGGCAAACAGGCGAGATCCAATTCCTCCCGAGGTTCCTGCAAACCAAACGACGCAGATAGTTGGCAACAACACTCCCAGGGGCAAAGTTGGCTCCGACGGGGCCAGGGGGAGTAAATCCGGCCTTAACAACGATAACGATCCGTTCAAGGAGGAACTTTTGCGGTTCATGAAGGAAGTAAACTCCTGCATGAATCAAATCCCGGGCTATCCCGGGTGCACCACCAGTATTGAAAGGCCCGAACTCGAAGCAATATATTCAATTATCGTACAAACTGAGTGCAGACCCCAGAATTATCCTGAAGCGGTTTAAAATGCCACAGGAACTTCAGATCCACAGGTGAACATTACTACTTACACAACAACGGTAAAAGAAAATGATTTGGCTCCTCATGAAATCGAGTCCGTGTTGCTGATAAAATTTGGTGAGACCCTCACAAGGGGATCTTTAACATGGTACTCACTATTGCCCAAGCATTCCATAGATTCCTTCGAGATGCTCGCGAATTCCTTCATCAAGGCTCATGATAGGGCCAGAAAGGTACATTATTGAAAGGCCGACATATTCAGGATTGAGCAGGGAGAATTCGAGTTATTACGGGAGTTTGTCACCCGGTTCTAGAAAGAAAGGATGTTGCTACCAGCAATCCTGGATGAATAAGCAACTGAAGCGTTTTCCAAAGGTTTAAATCCGAGAAGTTCGGATGCTTCCCAGAAATTAAAGGAAAGTCTACTCGAGTTTCAAGCGATGACTTGGGCGGATGCCCACAACTAGTACGAGTTGAAAATAAGGATCCAAGAAGATCAAGTTGGCTTTCCATCATCGACCAAAGGACGGGAGAAGAACAGAGCAAAAATGAAAGATGATGTTGACATGGATAGATAGACTTCCAAGGGCCGGTTGTTGCCCTACGAGCGGGTAGAAGGTCGTGGCAGGAGCTTCCAGACAACAGACAGGTTCACCGTTGATAGAAGGACCGATCGTAGACGGAACACCAGATCGCTGCAGGATAGAGAAATCTCGGGGTCGCGAGATTCTTCTTATCCAAAGTTGTCAGAATATAACTTCAATGTAAGTGTAGTAGAGTTGGTGTTAGCCATGAGGAATATCAAAGAGGGACGATTCCCATGACCTATGAAATTTGATCCCAGCCAGAGGGATCCCAATTTATGGTGCGAATACCACGACACTAACGGCCACCAGACTGGGGAATACTGACATCTCCGGGAAGAAGTGGCAACACTGTTAAAGAATGGTTACCTCAGGGAATTCTTGAGTGACCGAGCTAAGAACAATTATGGTCGGAACAGGGGCGGCGCGAAAACCTCGAAAGTAGGAGAGGAACCTCCACGCCAAACGATCAACATGATCTTCAGAGGGAATAAAATTAACGGGGTCACCTTTTCGGAATCGAAGAAGACAAAAGTATTAATAACTCATAGTAAAAGGCTCCGGGAAGACGATATCACATTCACAAATAAAGATGCATACGGATTACTGCTGCCGCATAATGACACACTGATAATTTCTTTAAATTTGTTATATTTTAAAATTAAACGTGTTTTAGTGGATCCAGGAAGTTCTGCTAATATCATAAAATAGAGAATACTGGAGCAAGCTAAACTACCGAAAACATTATTCCGGCAACGAAACTCCTTGCTCGATTCAACCTTGCAAGCGTGACAACCCGGGGAGAAATTTTGCTGCTCGCAAAAGCTGAGAGAGTAATGGAGACAACTCTCTTTGAAGTGGTGGATGTAGACATGGGATATAAAATAATCTTGGGAAGACCATGGCTGCATGAGATGAAAGCTGTGCCTTCAACATATCACCAATTGTTAAAATTTTTGACACCCGAGGGGATCAAACAGATAAGGGGTGATCAACCGGCAACAAGAGAGATGAATGCAATTTCAGTCTCTACTAGAAAAGGAAAGGAACATGCAACATAGTAATTACTGGTACTGACACCTACCCCCGAACCAGAGGAAGATATCCTGGGGACAGAAGAGTCGAAACAATATCAAGTACCAAGGTATTTTCAAGTACCCGAAGAGACGGACGCGACAAAGTCCATGGCAGAAGAATTGGAGCAGGTTGCATTGTTTGAAGAATTCCTAGAAAGGAAATTCCATTTAGAAATAGGACTATACCTGGAACACAAATGTGCTTTTATCGAATTCCTTAAAATTAATGCTGATTGTTTTGCATGATCGCACGAGGATATAACAGGAATCCCAACAGAGATAGCCGTGCACAAGTTAATCTTGGATCCCAACATACCTCCGGTAAGGCAAAAGAAGCGCCCTATTACTGAAACAAGGAATAAGTTCGTCAAAGAAGAGGTAACCCATTTACTTAAGACAGGCTCAATCCGAGAGGTAAGATATCTGGACTGGTTAGCTAATATAGTTGTAGTACCTAAGAAAAATAATAAATTTTGCATGTGCGTAGATTATAAAGATCTTAATAAGACGTGCCCGAAAGACTCATTTCCATTACCAAATATCATCAAATGATTGATGCTACGGCCGGGCACGAGTTAATGAGTTTCCTCGATGCTTATTTTGGGTAAAATAAAATCAAGATGAACCCAGAAGATCAGGAAAAGACTTCGTTTATAACAAATTTTGGTATATATTCTTACAATGTGATGCCCTTCAGGCTAAAGAACGTCGGAGTCACTTATCAACGACTTGTAAATAAGATGTTCAAAAAACGAATAGGAAAGACTATAGAAGTATATATAGCTCGTTAAGTCTTTGAATGCAAGTCACCACTTGAAGCATTTACAAGAAACATTCAACAATCTGAGGGAGCACAATATGAAACTTAACCCCGAGAAGTGTGCGTTCAGGGACAGTTCGAGTAAATTTCTAGGATTCTTGGTCTCACAAAGCGGAATTGAGGTATATCCAGACAAAATCAAGGCCATAGAGGACATACTGCATCAATTGTCTAATGTAAAAGAAGTCGAAAGGATCACAGGGAGATTGGCAGCTTTAAGCAGGTTCATTTCCAGTTCATCAGAAAAATGTCATCGCTTCTTCGCACTACTCAAAAAGAAAAACAATTTCGAATGGACACCAGAGTGTCAACATGCCTTGAAAGAGTTGCTCGCGAAACCAAAAGAAGGTAAAACGTTGCTAGTCTACCTCACGCTTTCATTAGTTGTGGTAGGTGCAGTTTTAGTCCGAGAGGACGAAGGTACGCAATCTTCCACTTATTATGTTAGCAAAATTTTAACGGGTATCCACATTTGGAAAAGTTGGCCTTAGCTCGCATAGTCGCCGCTCAGAAGCTAAGGCCCTACTTCCAATGTCACTCGATGGCTATGGTGACTTCTTTTCCTTTGAGGAATATCCTTCATAAACCCGAGCTCTAGGGTAGATTGGCCAAATGGGCCGTCGAAATGAATGAATTCGATATAGAGTATAAACCGAGGACTGCAATTAAGTCTCAAGCCTTTCCTGACTTCATGGCCGACTTCAGTCTGCGACTATTGCCTCTGGTAGCTAAGGAGGCAATAATGGTGTCAGAATCGACATCGGGAGTTTGGACCTTATTTATGGACAGAGCTTCAAATGTAAAAGGCTCTGGGCTAGAAATAATATTAATTACACCTTCAGGGAAAACCTTAAGGCAAACCATCAGAACGATTCCTTTAACTAACAATGAAGCAGAGTACAAAGCTTTGATGGCAGGGCTCGAATTGGCCTGGGGACTTGACTCCGAAGTCATCGAAATCAAATATGATTCGCAATTGGTGGTAAATCGGGTCTATGGAATTTTTGACACCAAAGAGGAACGTATGCAACAATGCGTCGTAAAGGTTCTGACTTTATTGGATCGATTCCGAGAATGGTTAATAACTCATGTTCCGAGGGAAGATAACGCGGAAGCAAATGTATTGGCAAATTTAGGCTCATGAACAGAAATCCAAGAATATGAATCAGGGACGGTAGTACAACTAATGAACTCAGCCCTGGACACAGATTACTATGAGGTAAATTCGACTAGTTTGGTCTGGGACTGGAGAAATGAAATAATTAATTATCTCGAATATGGAAAGTTCCCCGAAGACCCAGAGCATCAAGAGTGTTACACGCCAACCACTCAGGTGCAGATTCATGTCATAAGAGAAGTCCATGAAGAGATATGCGACAACTAATTAGGTGCAGATTCTTTGGTGCTGAAATTAGTTCGAACAGGATATTACTGGCCCCGTATGGAGCAAGATGCCAAAGACTTCATACGAAAAAGTGATAAGTGCCAACGCTATGCACCACAAGTACATTAACCGGCAGAATCTCTACATTTAGTTCTGTCCCCGTGGCCATTCATGAAATGGGGGATGGATATCGTCAGACCTCTACCACCAGCTCCTGAAAAGGTAAGATTTCTTTTAATTTTAACTGACTATTTTTCTAAATGGGTGGAAACAGGTCCTTATTAGAAGATCGGAGAACGCGAAGCGGTTGACTACCTGTGGAAAAATATAATTTGCAGGTTAGGAATACCAAAAGCGATTACATGCGACAATGGGCCGCAATTCATCGGCGCAAAATTTACAAAGTTCCTTGAAGTCATGAAGATAAAAAGGATTACCTCTTCACCTTATCATCTGATCGCAAATGGTCAAGCGGAGTCAACAAACAAATCGATTATTCATAACCTCAAGAAAAGATTGTAAGTAGTAAAAGGCAACTAGCCCGAAGAATTACCTGGGGTTCTATGGGTCTACTAAACAACGACCAAGTCAAGCGTGGGAGAAACCCATTTTCCCCTTGTGTACGGCGCAAAAGCTTTGATACCGGTGGAAGTAGAGGAACCAACCTTAAAGAATTTCCAGGCGGACGAAGAATCTAATAAAGAAGCAATGCTAATCAACTTGGAGCTGCTCGAAGAATGTAGGGACTTGGCGCATGTCAGAATGGCTGCTCAAAAGCAGAGAATGGAATGATATTATAATCAAAGATCCAACCTCCAATATTTCAATGTAGGAGACTTGATCTTGAGGAAGGTAACTCAAAACACCCGGGAACTCAACGCGGGCAAGTTAGGCCCAACATGGGAAGGCCCTTATCGGTTTTCAGCTATCACTGGGAAAGGATCATACGAGTTGGAGAACTAAAACGGAGACAAGTTGCCCAACAACTAGAATGTGCTCACCTCAAAAGGTATTACTACTGACGAACAACAGTCAAACAGAAAGCATGTGCTGCACTATTTTTCCCTTCAATTTTTGTCCCAATTGGGTTTTTCTGGCAAGGTTTCTAATGAGGCAACGATGTAAAGCATACTACGAAGACAACAGTGATAGGACCTTTGATGACAAGGCGACCGAAGAAGTTTTCACTCGGGGGTGATTAGATAATCGTTGCTTTGATAGCAAATTCCTATCGGGAAGTTAAGTTTGTTACCGAACTTAGCCGATCGTTCATGGGCACAAACCACTAGAGGACTGTTAGGTATTCTTTCGCTTGATAACATGGTTTCTTAATAGGAAACAAGATATGTTTTTGAGTGAAGGATTATCTAGCAATTCATTGATGGGATCTTCGAAGATAGAAGACTTCCAGTGTTCCAATTCGCATTCTTCACATTCGAACACTGACAAGACTAAATGCCACATCAACCGGAGATCGAAAATTCGGAACATAATACATTATCGGGACCAGGGACTACACAGCCAGTCCCGTAGAAACAAGTTGTACAAGATAGTCACAATTCATGGCAATTTCTTTATAGCCACAAGTCATGGCAATTTCTTTTCTGCATAGTAAAATGCTTATGTACTTTTGAAAATAGAAGAAATTGAATAAAATGAAATCCTTTTGTTTTTATCTTGTTTCTTGTCTGAACGATGATAAATTTTACCATTTGAAAGTTAAACAAGTACTTCAAATGCTTGTGCCATAATGAACATGAGACATCCTCTTCAAGACCACCGTAAACATAAGAGGACCCTCTCTTATAAAAACCCTAATGTTAAAGGGTTGGTTCCGGAAGAATCAATGCTCGAAATCCATAATGCCATGGGAAAACTACACCTGAAGCCATATATGAAAATAAGTACTTGCACAAATACTTGTTGAAACCCTCATATAAAAGGGGTAGTACTCGGAGCCGAAATGCTTCGAAGAAAAAGTATCCGAGATTATGCATAATAAAATACGAACAGAGCGGCATGCGCATAATACTTGAGCAAGAAGGAAAGTTAAAGACTTACATGAATATTGAAAGGAAAGTAAGACTCAGACGATACTTGATCAAAAAATATATTTTTATTTACAAAAATATGACAAAAGATATACAACGCGGGAAAAGACAAGTAAAGCTAAACTGCAGCGTATCCGGAATCAGGAGGATGAGAAGTATCCGCACCCCTGGGAGTAGTAGATAGTTCCACCGATGGCTCAATATTTTCCCCAACTCGGTCTTCGATATCATCGCGTTCCGATCCCTCTTCAGTCTCTAAAAACTCGGAACCGGAATTAGAAGAACCTGAAGCGTCAAACTGCGTCGGAAGTCCATTTTTTGCAGCCAATTCAAGCTCTCGAGCCTTAGCAATTTCAGCATCAATGTCAATGATAACTTTTTTGGAATCTTCTAAGGTTTTCCTCATCATGCTATACATGAAATAAGTTTTTTCAAGAACGAGGGAAGTTGCTTGGTGCTTGAGTTCTTCTTTGAGTTGAGTAACGTCGGCGGAAAGGTTTTTCCGGGCGGACCTAGCAGATTTGAGACTGATGTCGAGCTCACAGACAGTTGAAAAATAGAGCCTATTATGCTCGATAGTCTTCCTGTACTTCTCTTCCAGCTGGGCATGTTTTGCCCCCACATAAGCAAGCTCTTCACTTTTGGAGTTTAAGGTTTCTTCTAAATTAATCACTCTCTCAGCGGAGGTAGCCTCACGATCTGTGGCAGCAAGAACGGCGTTCTGGACTTCTACCCATTTAGCCTTGTCTTCATCATATCTAATACTGAGCAGCCCAATTTCTTGGCTAAGGGTTACTACTTCTTGCTCGCTTTGCTGCAAACGAGTCTCCAAAACAATGACCTCGGTAGCCTTGGTTTCCAGTTCTGAGAGGCGGAACATTGTCTGGTCCCGTTGCGAAGAATGCGAATTGGAAAACTCGAAGTCTTGTATCTTCTTAGATTCCACTAATGAATTGCTAGGTAATCTTTCACTCGACAACATATCTTGTTTCCCATTAGGAACCCGTGCTATCGAGCGAAAGAATACCTAACAGTCCTCTAGTGGTTTGTGCTCGTGAATGATCGAGTAACCTTTGTTCGGTAGCAAACTTAACTCCCCGGTAGGAATTTGCTATCGAAGCAAAGATTATCTAATCACCCCCGAGTGGAAACTTTTTTGTTCACCTTGTCATCAAAGGTCTTATCACTGTTGTCTTCGTAGTATGCTTTCTGTCGCTGCCTCATTAAAAACCTTGCTAGAAAAACCCAATTGGGATAAAATCTGAACGAAGGGAAAAAGAGTGCAACACATACTTTCCGTTTGACTGTTGTTCGTCAGTAGTAATACCTTTTGAGGTGAGCCACGTTCCAGTTGTTGGGCAACTTGTCTCCGTTTTGGTTCCAACTCTTATGATCCTTTCCCAGTGATAGCTGAAACCCGGTAAGGGCCTTCCTATGTTGGGCCTAACTTGCCCGCGTTGAGTTCCCGAGTGTTTTGAGTTACCTTCCTCAAGACCAAGTCTCCTACTTTGAAATATCGGAGGTTGGATCTTCGATTATAATATCGTTCCATTCTCTGATTTTGAGCCGTCATTCTGACATGTGCCAAGTTCATGCGTTCTTCGAGTAGCTCCAAGTTGATTAGCATTGCTTTGTTGTTCGATTCTTCATCCTCCTGGAAATTCCTTAGGCTACTTCCACCGGTATTAAAGCTTCTGCACCGTACACAAGGGAAAATGAGTTTCTCCCATGCTTGACTTGGCTGTTGTGTGGTAGGCCTTTAGAACCCCAGGTAATTCTTAGGGCCAATTGCCTTTTGCTGCTTCCAATATTTTCTTGAGGTTTTGAATAATCACTTTGTTTGTTGACTCCGCTTGACCATTTGCGCTCGGATGATAAGGTGAAGAGGTAATCCTTTTTATCTTCAGGTCTTTAAGAAACTTTGTAACTTTTGCGCCGATGAACTGCGGCCCATTGTCGTATGAAATCTCTTTTAGTATTCCAAACGTGCAAATTATATTTTTTCACAGGAAGTCGACCACTTCGCGTTCTCCGATCTTGTGATAAGGACCTGCTTCCACTCGTTTAAAAACATAGTCAGTGAAAATTAAAAGAAATCTTACCTTTTCGGGAGCCGGTGGTAGTGGTCCGGCGATGTCCATCCCCCATTTCATGAATGACCATGGGGACATAACCGAATGTAGGGGTTCTGTCGGTTAATGTACTAGTGGTGCTAGCGTTGGCACTTATCACATTTTTGTACGAAGTCTTTGTCATCTTGCTCCTTACAGGGCCGGTAATATCCTGTCCAAACTAATTTCAGCACCAAAGAATGTGCACCTGAGTGGTTTCTGCCTATCCCTTCATGGACTTCTCTCATGACATAGTGAACTTTTGATGCTCCTAAACACCGGGCCAACGGGTCTTGAAAGGATTTTCTGTACAATTGGCCTTTTTTAAAGCTATAACGTGCAGCTTTGGCGCGTAACGCTCTTGATGCTCTAGCTTCGTGCAACTTTCCATGTTCTAGATAATCGATTATTTAATTTTTCCAGTTCCAGACCAAACTAGTCGAATTTACCTCATAGTAATCTGTGTCCAAGGCTGAGTTCATCAGTTGTACTACCGTCCCTGATTTCGATCCTTTGATTTCTGTTGATGAGCCCAAATTTTCTAATGCATATGCTTCCATGTTATCTTCCCTCGGAATATGAGTTATTAACCATTCTCAGAATCGAGCCAATAAAGCATGTACCTTTACCACGTATTGTTGCATACGTTCCTCTTTGGTGTCAAAAATTCCATAGACCTGATTTACCACCAATTGCGAATCCCATTTGATTTCAATGACTTCGGAGTCAAGTCCCCGGGCAAATTCGAGCCCTACCATCAAAGCTTCGTACTTTGCTTCATTGTTAGTTAAAGGAATCGTTCTGATGGCCTGCTTTAAGGTTTCCCCCGAAGGCGTAATTAAGACTATTCCGAGCCCGGACCCTTTTATGTTTGAAGCTCCGTCCGTAAATAAGGTCCAAATTATCGATGTCGATTCTGACACCATTATTGCCTCCTTAGCTACCAGAGGAAATAGTCCCGGACTGAAGTCGGCCACGAAGTCAACCAAAACTTAAGACTTAATTGCGGTCCTCATTTTATACTCTTTATCAAATTCACTCATTTCGGTGTCCCATTTGGCTAATCTACCATAGAGCTCGGGTTTATGAAGGATATTCCTCAAAGGGAAAGTAGTCACCACACCTATCAGGTGGCATTGGAAGTAGGGCCTTAGATTCCGAGCGATGACTACGAGAGATAAGGACAACTTTTCCAGATGTGGGTAGTGACTTTCTGCTCCCGTTAAAAGTTTGCTAACATAATAAATGGGAGACTGCGTACCTTCGTCCTCTCAGACTAAAAACCGCACTTACCGTAACTTCTGAAACCGACTAGCAACATTTCACCTTCTTTTGGTTTTGAGAGTAACGGAGGGCTTGACAAATATTTCTTCAACTCCTTCAAGTCTTTCTGATACTCCGATGTCCATTCAAAACTATATTTCTTTTTGAGTAGTGCGAAGAAGCAATGACATTTTTCCGATGAACGGGAAATGAACCTGCTTAAAGCTGCCAATCTCCCTGCGAGCCTATGGACTTCTTTTACGTTAGACAGTTAATCCGGGATGTACTCTATGGCCTTGATATTTTGGGATTTACCTCAATTCCCCTTTTTGAGACCAAGAATCCTAGAAATTAACTCGAACTGACCTCAAACGCACACTTCTCGGGGTTAAGTTTCATATTGTGCTCCCTGAGGATGTCGAATATTTCTTGTAAATGCTTCAAGTGGTCACCTGCATTCAAAGAGTTAACGAGCATATCAGCTATATGTACTTCCATAGTCTTTCCTATTTATTTTTCGAACATCTTATTCACGAGCCGTTGATAAGTGGCTCCGACGTTCTTCAGCCAACAAGGCATCACATTGTAACAATATATACCAAAATTTGTTATAAACGAAGTCTTTTCTTGATCTTCTGTGTTCATCTTGATTTGATTGTACCCAGAATAAGCATCGAGGAAACTTATTAACTCGTGCCCGGCCGTAGCATCAATCATTTGATCGATATTTGGTAAATGAAATGAGCCTTTCGGGCATGCTATATTAAGATTCTTATAATCTACGCACATGCAAAATTTATTATTTTTCTTAGGTACTACAACTACATTGGCTAACCAGCCGGGATATCTTACCTCTCGGATTGAGCCTATTTTAAGTAAACGGGTTACCACTTCTTTGACAAACTTATTCCTTGTTTCAGCAATAGAGTGCTTTTTTAACCTTACCGGAGGTATGTTGGGATCCAAGATTAACTTGTGTACGGCTATCTCCGTTGGGATTCCTGTCATATCCTCGTGCGACTATGCAAAACGATCAGTGTAA
>AWOL01S0090560.1:0-16538 GCA_000715115.1 Nicotiana otophora | reverse complement strand
CATCGTCATGTCGATTGGGTCTATTTCTCAAACATGGCACATCATATTCAAAATAATATGAACGAAAATAAAAAGTTTCTTTAGCCAGATATGCCTCACATATCGATCCCTCAATTCTCGATCTATTTTTCACGGTCCGCTTACATTTGCCAATAATCCTGCATACTATGATTTCTTAGACGGAACAATATTTAATTAAAATAAATAAAGGGCAAGTAATTAAAAATTATTACCTCTCAAAGGGATACATCCATCTACACTGAACTGGCCTTCTAAGTCGTGTCTCTTGCACAAGATAAATTGGAAGATGCTCCATTACATCGAAGAAACCAAGAGGAAAAATCTTCGCCAACTTATTTAAAGTTAAGCGAATATTACTCTCCATGTAAGTTAGATTCTCCACCCTCAATGTCCTAGAACACAACTCCTTAAAAAATAAGCATATCTCTGTGATAGGCTTCCATATTCTATCAGGCAAGGCATTGAACGCAATAGGCATCAATGATTCCATGAAAATGTGACAATCATGGCTTTTCATTGACCTCGACTTCCCTTATTTCATGTCAACACACCTAGATAAGTTTGACGTGTATCCATCCGGCATACTCAAATTCTTAACCCAATGACAAATCTCTATTCTCTCATCCAAAGTGAATGTGTAACTGGCCTTGGGCTTTTGAATCTTGTTGTTCAAGTATGTAAGGTACAACTCACTTCACTTACAATATTCTTTTAAGTCCATCCTGGCCTTCAAGTTATCTTTTGTCTTGTTATTGACATCCATCACAGTATTAAACAAGTTATCAAAAAGTTCTTCTCAATATGCATGACGTAAAGATTATTCCAAAGAACATTATGCTTCCAATAAGGTAACTCCCAAATATGCTTTGATTAGTCCAGTTATGGGTAACACCATAACCAGGTATCTTATTAGGCAATGGAGACTCTGTTATCTTATGTAGATCCCTAACTCTGTTCCAAATTTCTTCTGGCGACAAGTCTGAAGGTGGCTATTCATAATCAGTTTGATTCTTCATAAATGCACTAGTGTTTCTCCTAAATTCATGATCCATTGGCAAGAAACGACGGTTACAGTCAAACTATGTGTTCTTACCTCCATGTTTCAAAGTGAACGCTTTTGTGTCTTCCATACAAGTCGGGCAAGCTAACTTTCTAGTAGTTGACCACCCGGATAGCATTCCATAAGTAGAAAAATCATTTATAGTCCACATTAAAGCAGCACGCAATTTGAAGTTCTGTTTAGTTGATATATCATAGGTTTCCACACCTTGATGTCACAATAACTTTAACTTATCAATCAACGGTTGCATGTATACATCAATCAAAGTTTTTGGATTGCGTGGACTTGGAATAATGCAAGTTAGGAACAAAGATGGACTTGTTATACAAAATTTTGGAGGAAGATTATACAACGTAACAAACACTGGCCAACATGAATATGGTGCGGCAGAGACTGCAAATGGAGTGAATCCATCAGCACATAATCCCAACCTAATATTTCTTGGTTCACTTGCAAAGTCCGGGAACACCCTATCAAAATGCTTCCATGCTTCTCCATCTGACGGGTGACATAGAACACTGGTTGACCTTCTATGTTCATAGTGCTATCTCATATGAGGAGCGGAGCTCATTGATGCGTACAACCTCTTTAACCTTGGTATAAGGGGTAAGTAATGCATCGCCTTCACCGGAACCTTCTTCTTATTAGCATTTGTAACTTCCTTATAACAAGGTTGGTTACAAAACTTACAATTTTCTAACGTTGCATCATCCTTATAAAATAACATGCATCCTTTGTCACAACAGTCAATCCTCTCTGATGAAAGTCCTAACTTTGACACCAATTTCTTTGCAGTATAGAAATCTTTGGGTAAGTCAATTTTATTTGGATTTAGTTCATTCATAAGCCCAATGATAGAATCCATGCCCGCTTGAGAAATAGAACTATCAGATTTGATAGTTAGTAGTCTAACTGCAACAGACAATTTGGAATGCATTTAGCCTTCATACAATGGATGAGTAGCTTCCTCTAGTTGTTCATAAAAGCGCTTAGCCTCATCATTTGGTTCGAATTGAGCCCCTGGGAATATTTCAAAAGCATCTCTCATCATTTCATTGAATCAAAAATTTTCAAAATTATTCTCTATTCTAGGACTACCCTCACCACCAAAAGAATTATGAATATCATGATTCTCTCCATGAATAGTCCACACAAAATAATTTTCTATAAATCCATTCTTGTAAAGATGAAGTTCAACTACATCTGGTTTCAATAACTTGACACACTTGCATTTAACACAAGGGCACCTAATTGTCCCTTCAATAAGAAAATCATTTAGCGATTTTGCCTTAGCAATAAACCCCGCAACTCCTTCTATAAATTACTCCCTCAATCCCGTACGACTAGGATGAGTCTTATTATACATCCATCGACGATGTTCAAATTCCATCTACATCAAGAGAAAAAACGATTGAGATATAATTCTAAAGGTTCCTACTTTGAATAATTGTAATACCTTCAACATTTTAACTATGAATAACTCTATAAATTTAAAATTTCACAACAAAAAGTTAGATTGATTACATTCAAAAGAATATCTACTAGTTTAGAGCGGAATCAAAATTCAACAAGAGAAGTCTCACATGCCCAATTGACTAGTTAAATTTGCAACAACAACAATATTCGGAGAAAGTGCACTTAGTACTATGCTAAATATTTTAATTATTACATAGTATTATTTCATTATTTCATTCTAACTTAAAGTGATTTGAATAACATCTAAATATAAATTAATAGTTAACTCCTACCATTAAACAACAGCAACCCAGTATAATTTCAATAGTGGGGTCTCGGGAGGGTAGTGTGTACGCAGACTTTACCCCTACCCTGGGGTAGATAGGTTGTTTCTGATAGACCCTCGGCTCCCTCCTTCCAAGAACTCCTCATGTTACACCCCATGTTTTCGCACGTGAAAGTACGCTATAAGTAAATTGATGAAAGCTCAGAAAAAAGATGTTACATCCGGCATTTTTCGTACGTTAAAGTTTCGTCGTAAGTTAATCGACGTAAGTTCAGAAATGAGATTATTTTAAGATTATAAGCATTTTATGCTATTTCAAACAAGTAATGAGTAAATTCGTGAAGGTGAGAGGGTAATCAAATCGAAGAAAGTGAATTTCGTCGAAGTTTGACATTTTGGGATAAAATACGGCCCAAGTTAAAATACCCGGTATTTATGGACAAGTACCATACAAGATACCACATGGCCATGATAGTAAGGTGTATAAGGTATGTTAAAAGTGAGTAGTATTATAAATAATTTGAGATAATTCTTAATTATGTGGGTAATTGGTTAATTATTGAATAGTGGGAGATTATCAATTAATCATGAGATTAGTGGTTAATTAATAATATTTTGGATAAAGCTTTAACTACAAAAAGGTAGCAGCCAAGGCTTTATCAAAGTATGACTCTTAAAATCATAGAATAAAGTGGCATTAAGAAAGTCTTTTTGGTGGCTTAGTCATTATGAAAGTGGGGCCCACATCCATGTATAAGAAATCTATAACTTAAGAGTCTTATGACTCTTAAAGAGAACCTCATAACGTTATCTGGATCATTTCATATGCATCTGCATATATCAAAGCAACGCCAGGCTTCAACAATTCAAAATGAAAGTGAGATTTTATAATTATAACGGAATACGGTACAATCTTTCTCAAAAATATTATACGGATTTTTTCCTACTTCGATCCACCATTAGGTATTGTCGCAATTGACGTGTGTTAGAGGAATTGTCAAGAAAATTGGCTCGGGTATGTTAAGGCTATCCCTTATTTCTTTTGGCATGATCTATACGACACGAACGAAACGAGCAAATGCACAATTTTCATAAATGACTCTATTCATAGAAATATTAGGGGTGTCTATGTTCTTCATTCCCCATGTGAATGCCAGTGACAGGCGCCAATATACTCTACTGCACAGAGTAGATATGCCTGCCCACGGGATTCCTCATCTTTGTGTGGATCATTTTAGTAATTGTTAGAGGAATTTCATGCTACATCTATAGCACATGTTAATTATCTATCAATGGGTGGTATTGGTAATAAGTGCTCATTCACTTGAGGGAATGTTAAGGATAGTAACAAGCAAGGAAACAAGTTTTGAATCAATTTTCCATAAGGATGAACTGGAAAAGGGTTTTGAAATGCACATATACAAGTGGAAAGTTGGAGGTTCAATTTTCTATAGTGGTGGGTATCAAAGCACAAAAAAAATGCTCAGCAGAAGTAGTACACATGACAAAGAAACATTGGCTGCCAAGCTGTTGGAACCAGAATGTGCAATGGCAACACTGGAACATTTTGGCAAAGCAAAACACATCTGTTCATGAGCTAACAGGATTGAAGATGAAACAACTTAAACAATTGACAAACGAATATAATGATGTTGTGAAAAATGGGCAGTGTTCTTTGAAGGGTGCCTGATACTATGTCATGGCCAAACCTATAAGGGTGGTATTAGTATCTATGATACTCATTCCCTGTAGGTGCAACCACTACATAGGCCATCACAAAAACACATACAACAAGCCATGGAAGAGGCAGAACAATAACATTCAAAGATGGAAGATGCTACACTACCAATGTGGATATCAGGAGTATTATGACTCAATAAGCAATTCCCTTTGCATCTGCTACACCCTGAACATATTACAAACTACTATAGGAAAGGTATATGATAACACAAAAAATAAAAAAGACATGCGCAATACCATACTACTTTCCAGAATAATTTTGTTGAACCATGGGTGTTTGCATCACTTTGCGGGTCAACTGTACTTTAATTGGAGGAAACACCAGGTACATTATGCATCTATTACACAAGAGAGAGATATTCATTACATGTACAACGCCAACATCTTCAGGTTTGGGTATCAAATAAGGTGGGCAAACTGTATCTACACAAGTTTAGCCTTCACATGGACAACTATACTAGAACGATTTGTGTGTCATTGGTTCAGAAACTTATCTTTGTCAAGAGTGGATTTCAGTTCAACCTACAGAGTGGTGTGGGTTAATGATTGTGATTACAATTATAAGTCATGCCTCGAGTTTATTCAAGTCTTATGGCCCATAGTTTCTTTTGTACTATTAAAGTTGCGTGTTATACACAACTTTGATAATAGCCAGCCGCAAAGTACATAAAATATTTAGAGAAATACTAAACATACAGCCCATAGTCAGCCGCAAAGTTCACAGAAGACTACTAAATTGACTAAATTACAAGAACTAAGATAAATACCAACACCATACACAAAGACTACTAAGTTATTTTTGTGGAAAAGATAAAAACAAATAAGTACTAATTTCATCAGAGGGAAAAATACAATGCGGTCAATGTACATGTTTGGAGCATTATTACTTTCTGAAAAACGAAAATAGTAGGTTGTATAATAGTAAAAGAGTCTAAACTGACGCATAGAGAGACACACTTGAGTCGGCGGCGGCGCCGGTCATAACCACTGAAGATGCCCTGGAAGAGAGGAGGGACGTGAGCAGTGAGAGAGAAGAGAGAGGAGTTTTTAGCCAAAATTGTCCCTTATCTTTGAGATTAGGTCTAATTTTGTCCTTTAACTATTCTCCTGAGCATCTTTAATCCCTTAAGTTTGCTAAAAGTATAACGCCTTTAGTCCTACTAACAGAATTTGGTTAACTCTTGTAAAATCTAATGGTGATTCCATGAGCATTTCACGTGACCAGTAAAAAAAAATAAAGACAAGCAGTAAACAAAAATCTGTTTCCTTATTCCTTATTCCTCACCCCAATTCAGCCAGTCAGAACCATATTTCGAAGAAGAAAAGCTTCATTGAGCGGAGAATCAAAAAGAAAATTGAAGTATCCAAGGAACCCTACGGATTTGATTCAGTCGAAGTGACAACGTGGATTAAATTGAGATGGCAATCGAAATTTGATGATACCATGGCATGGCAATTGACAATGCCATTGAAGACGTTGTGATACTGCCACTGATGAATATTTGTTGTTCGCATTTTGTGTATGTTATTGATATGTTTATTTGGATGAGATTGTGACACTGATTTTGTGTGCAATCTGGCTTTCCTTTTTTAAAATTTTCTTTGATTTAAAAATTTCACACACCTATATATGGATTTTAGTACCGCCGCCTAGTCCAGATTCTATGACAATAGGTTGTTTGTGTAGAAATAAGTTGAAGTAGAGTCTTTGTATGATTATAGATGGACAACATAAATTGTACTTAAAATTTTCTTGCCTTTTCCTTTAATCCAAGCTTTTCTTCAGAGGTATAAGGTGAATGGTGACTATGAAATTGAAAAAATCGGGAATGAGTTTAGCTGTTTAAATGTTTGCCTTTTAACAAGAGTTACGTGATTGGCATGTGGTATGGTGATAATCACCGTCAATTTTTAACCAAATTCTGTTAGTAGGAATAAAGGTGTTCTACTTTAGCAAATTTAAGGGATTAAAGATGCTCATAGGGAATAGTTAAAGGACAAAATTAGACCTACTCTTAAAGATAAGGGACAATTTTGACTAAAAACTCGAAAAGAGTGTGAAAAAGGAAAAAATAATTAGAAAAATAAGGGTTTCGGCCCAAAATAGCTAAGTTATCCGACTACAGTAGTCGCTAAATAATATCTAAGTTTCGACTACTATAGTCGAAAACAACATATTATTTAATTAATTTTATTTTAAAAAATTTCGACTACTATAGTCTGAAACTATTTATATGTTATGTTCGGACTACAGTAGTCAGACAAAAATATGCGCAGACAATTCCGCAAAACTTTACGATGCTAGTAGTCGAAAACATAATCAGCAAAATTCTAAAAATTTAATATAAATACAAATATAAATTTTCCGACTACAGCAGTCGAAAAATTGTGACTGACAATTTGTAGTCGAAAATGGTAGTCGGAAAAAAGCTTTTTTCTAGTAGTACGAGGTATGCTTCGTCTCCGAACGTCTTCTTTCCGAAGCGTTTCGAATAAAGTACCTCGCAAGAGAGAAGAAAAACTGTTAGTAAGATAATATAAAGTAAAATAAATTAAATATTACTATTTTTGAAATAATTTTCTTTTGAAAATACTTTTATAAAAGATTATTTTTTCTTTTTTTAAAAAATGATTTGAAATGGTTTATGGAAATTGTTTTAGAAAATAATTTAAATATGTTTATTGACGTATAGCAATAAGACATTAGAACTTGGTTGCAACTCCAGCGGCCAATCGTGTTACCTTCCGCAGCACGTATATTCATATTCTCATCTTTTTTTTTTTTGGCTTTCATCATCGCCTCCTTATTTCGAGCCCAGTCCCAAGGGTCATACGGAGCGTCGTGGCCTAAAAAATCATCCTCATCGGCCCTTGTTCGATACGATATCGATCAAATCTGCTAACAAATAAGCATATCCAAAGCACTGTAGGATCCGTCAATTCCAATAATCTGTCAAGACTAATAACTAAACAATAGAGGCGACAGAAGGAAGTTTCAAAACAGACCAAGTCGTCCCAGGTTAAAGTCGATTAACGTGAGCTCAATCCATCAAAAAGGTGGAAATCCAATCTTGGACTTAATTTCCACAATACATGGCAGTCAACCTCACGAGATGGGTTAGAGAACAAGATCCAAGTTCGGCAGATTTATAACAGAATACAAGAATCAAAGTTTCATAAAAAATGGAACAATAATACCATATCAAGCACAGTTATTAAACAAAATAGATGGATGAGAGGACCGCCGGAAAATTCTTTATACAGGCAACAGGGTATGGTCGCCGGAGTTTAACGTTTTCCAGCCAAATCTGACGAGATCCGCCGGAACAGCAAACAAACAGAAGTTGTGCGCACAAAGTCGCCGGAGAAACGAAAATCCGGCCAGACAATAAGTCACCGGTTTCAATGGTGGTCACCGGAAAAACCATGAGCTCCAGATCTGGAGCTTCCTCAAGTAAGTCCTCGCCGGCACGTTGCTACGAACGGCGACGAATCGCTGGAATAACAGTGGTGCGACAACAACGACCAAAACATAAACACAAATGCTCAAACCTTTAGATCTTTAGATTCTGGCCATTGTTACAACAGTACTTCGAGAAGGAGAGATAATAGAGAAGTGAGTGAACGAGAACAGTGGAGAGAGGCGAGATGAGGGTGCAGTGGTAGCATCCATATAACTGTGACAGGCGTCTAGAATTTTAAACTTTAATTCTAATTTTGTGTTTCGAAATTTCCAATAGTTTCTTTAAGTCTTTTTCGACTTACGTGTGCCGTCCGGATATTTTTCCGAAAAGCTTTTATGTTAAAAGTTGATAAAACATGAAATTTTGTTTTAAAAATCTATTTGAGTTGATTTCGATCAATATTTTGAGCAAACGGATCCGGATCTGTGTTTTGATGATCTCGGTGGATCCATAAAGTGTTGTGGAACCTGGGCGTATGACAGGAATCGAATTCGGAGGTCGCTAGCTCGAGTTATCTCTTTTTGTTGGAATTTTGAAGTTTAAAGGCTTAATGAATCTAAAGGTTTGACCAATATTTGACTTTGTTGATACTGGGTCCGTATTTTGGTTCCGGAACTCGATGTATGTCCATTATTATATTTATGAGTTGTCTGTTAAATTTGGTGAGAAACGGAGTTGGTTTGACGTGATTCGGACGTCCGGTTGTTAAAAGAGAAGTTCTAAAGTTTTCTTGAAAATATCATTTGATTTGGTGTCTGATTCGTAGTTCTAGGCGTTATTTTGGTATTTTGATCGGGCGAGCGAGTTCGCATGTAGTTTTTTAATTTGTGTGCATATTTGGTTTGGAGCCTCGGTGGCTCGGGTAAATTTCGGATAGGCTACGGATGATTTAAACTTGGAAAAATCTGATTTTTGGACTTCTGCTGGTTTCTGGTGTAATGTGCTTCGCGATTGCGAAGGGGGAACTGGGCAGGGGAGGATGTTACTCTATGTGAACGCGAAAGACTGTACGCGAACGCGAAGTGGAGGGGGGTTGCCCTTCGCGGACAGTATATCGCGAACGCGTAGTTTTGTGGACCTGGGGGAGAGGAACTGACCAATACTCTTCGCGAACGTAGCATAAGGCTCGCGAACGCGTAGGCTGGTGGGTGTAATCCTTCGCGAACGTGAAGGGTATTTTGCAAACGCGTAGGCTATTTGAGCCGCTGCTTCGTGATCGCGTCAGGCCCTTCGCGAACGCGAAGAAGGCCTGACGCCTAGTGATTAAAAACATACCACAAACGGGATTCTTTCATTATTTCATAAACACTCCATTAGAGCTCGGCCTAAAGGCGATATTTAAGAGAAAACTCAACATCAATTCATAGGTTTCTACACTTTAACTCATTTTCTTCCATTTCTAACATCACCCATTAATTTTTAGCCCTAATCTTTATTCTTCCATGGTAGAAAACTAGGGATTTAGGAAGAATTGAGAGTTTTTACAAATTAGGGATTTAGACCTCAAATTGAGGTCGGATTCCAAAACTAATTACATAATCGAGTTCGGGAGTGAATGAGAAAATGAATTTTGGTCTGAACCTCAGGTTTTGACCAAGCAGGACCGAGGTCGATTTTTGACTTTTTGGGAAAAAGTGTGAAAATCCTAAATTTATGCATTGTAATTGATTCCTTTAGTAATATTTGACAATATTAAGTCAATTGTGGTTAGATACGAGTGGTTTGGAGAAGGATTCTAGGGGAAAAGCTCTGGTAGAGCTTTGAGTCGACTTTTGGAGCGAGGTAAGTGTCGTGGTTAACCTTGACTCGAGAGATTAGGACTTGTTTGTCTCTTTGCTACTTGTTTAAATGTTGGATACAACCTATATGTGAGATGACGAGTATTTATGCGTTGTTATTGGGTTAAGCATATGGGTGGGACTTGTTTATTGTAATTTATCTCTTTCTTTGATCCTGGTATCCATGCTTAGACTAGTTAATTGATAATTTGATCGTTCTTTTCGTACGTATGAACTATCTGTGATAATTGAGTATTGTTTCTGAAGTTGAGATTGGTATTGTGGAACTATTGTTGACAGAAGACTTGATATTGCTTATTCCAGCTCCCTATTGTTATATGTTCACTGTTACATGGTAAGGGGGAGTATTAAAGCACGAAGGGTGATGTCATGCCGTATTTGAGAGTTAAATCACGAAGGGTGATGTCGTGCCGTATCTATTGATTCATGATGGAATTGAGAATAAAAGCACGAAGGGTGATGTCATGCCGTATTTATCATTCTATGGTGAGATTGAGAGTAAAAGCACGAAGGATGATGCTGTGCTGTTATTACTGTTTCATAGTGAGACTGAGAGTAAAAGTACGAAGGGTGATGCCGTGCAGTTTTATTCAGTATGCTTGTTCATTTTGTTGATTGAAGGTTTATGTTATTATTCCCTGTTGAAGTTACCGTATCTTGTACCCCTTTTGCATGTCCCCTCCCAATTATACTTGTTAATTCTTTATCTACTGTTATTTTATAAGTATATTTTCCGTATGTACAGGTTTAATTACGTGGGTGTCCTGTCATAACCTCGTCACTACCTCGTCGAGGTTAGGCTCGACACTTACGGAGTACATTGGGTCGGTTGTACTCATACTATACTCTGCACTTCTTGTACAGATTTTGGTATTGGTCCCAGCTGTCCATGAGGCGTACCATCTCGGATTGGTATTTGGAGACTCGAGGTAAATCTGCTGGCGTCCGCAGACCTTGAAGTCCCCTTCCATTTCCCCTATTTACTGTTCTTTTCATTCGAGACAGTTGTATTTATTTCAAACCCTATTTTGTAGAGATTCTAGAAGCTCGTGAACTTGTGACTCCAGATCCGGGTTGTACTTAGATATTATTAGTTTTATGTCATTTGTATTCCGTTTTAGTTTCTTTTCGGCTTAATTGGTTTTACTTAATTGAATTGATTAAAAATTGGCTTAAAGATCCTCTAACGTTGGCTTGCTTAGCAAGTGAAATGTTAGGCGCCATCACGGCCCCGAAGGTGGAAATTTCGGGTCGTGACAATAATATTCGCCGGAAAAGTAATAAGCAAATGAAGATGCTTGTTGCTGGCACAACAGTGATGAGGATGGAGGAGCGAGGGACAGGGGATGAGATGGGGTGTTCTCTCGAAGAAGAGAGTGAGAGAGGTGATAATAAGGGGTTGGCAGTTGAAGCTTCTCCAAGCGTGAGATGGGAAAGATATGTAGGGTTTTAAGGGTGTAAAAATCTGATATAAAGGGGGAGGTGTGGTGTAGTGTAGGTTGTTTAGGGTAAAACTTGAGAACCAAGGTTTTGAATAAGACAAAATAGGTGAGTCTTTACCCATTGTGTAAAAGATGTTATGTCACGTCAATGTGATTTGCCACATCAATATGACTTGTCATATCATGTCTAGTCACATAAATTATCTTGTCATATCAGAAGTAAGTGAATAGAGAAGGAGAGATAATAGAGAAGTGAGTGAACGAGAATATGGGAGAAAGAGGCGAGATGGTGGTGCAGTGGTAGCATCCATATAACAGTCGTCGGAAAACTAATAAGCAAATTGTAACGATCCGGCCGGTCGTTTTGAGCTCTAGTACGTCATTCGGCAGTTTGAGGCCTTGGGTAGCTTCACTTCGAGTATTATGACATGTACGTGTGGTTGGAATTGAATTTCGGGAAGTTCGGAGTTGATTTAGAAAAACAATTCTCATTTCAGAAGCTTTAAGTTGGAAGAGTTGACTAAGGTTTGACTTTTGAGTAAACGACCTCGGAATCAGAATTTGAAAGTTCCAATAGGTTTGTATGATAATTTCGGACTTGGACGTATGTCCGGATCGGGTTTTGGGTGACCCGGGAGTATTTTAGTGCTTATTATGGAAAGTTAGCATATTGGACGAATTTCATAAATTTGGGTGGAAGTGTATTTTGATGTTTATCGATGTCCGTTTGGGATTTCAAGCATGGGAATAGCTCCGTATAGTGATTTTGGTCTTAGGGGTGCGTCCGGATGTGGATTTGGGGGTGTGTAGGTCATTTCTGGGTAATTTGGCGAAAAATTAGAATTTGTAAGTTTTTGGGAAGTTTGACCGAGAGTGGCCTTTTTGATATCGGGTTCGAATTCCGATTCCGGAAGTTGGAGTAGGTCTGTAATGTCAAATGTGACTTGTGTACAAAATTTGAGGTCAATCGGGCATGATTTGATAGGTTCTGGTATCAGATGTGGAAGTTAGAAGTTCAATAGTTCATTAGTCTTGAATCGATGCACAATTCATAGTTTTAATGTTGTTTGAAGTGATTTGAGGCCTCGAGCAAGTTTGTGTCATATTTAGGGACTGGTTGGTGTGATTGGACGGGGTCCTGGGGGCCTCGGGTGTGTTTCGGGATGATTTCGGGTCATTTCACCTTGTTTTGTTGCTGCTGGTTCTGGTTTTGTTCTTCACGAACGCGAAGGGAGTCCCGCGTTCGCGAAGAAGGAAAATGGTGTCTGCCTTCTTGTGCTTCGCGAACACAAAGGAGGGCTCACGAATGCAAAGGAGGGTTGGGGGACTTTACCCTACGCGAACACGACAGGGTGGTCGCGAACGCGATGTTGTGCATGGACAGGCCTTCGCGAACGCGACCTTGGTCACGCGAACGCGATGAAGAATGGGGCCTGGGCGGATTGTTTTAATTCGGGGATTTTGCCCATTTTACTCATTTCTCTCTTGGTTTGGGCGATCTTGGAGAGCTTCAATGGGAGATTTTCATCATTTATGTCAAGGTAAGTGATTCCCGGGTATTGTGAGTTAAATACAAGATTGATATATGGATTTATACATGAGAATTTGTAGAAATTTGAGATTTTGAAGGAAAACCTAGAAATTGGTATTTTTGGATTTTGACCACGAAATTGGACATGAAATTGGGAATAAATCATATATTTGAGTTCGTAGTGTTATGGGTAATGATTATCTTCGGAAATTTTTGGAATCCGGGCACGTGGGCCCGAGGGTGACTTTATCATTTTTCCGAGCGGAGTTGGAAATTGTTATAAATTGATTTATTATGAGTATTAGAGTATATATTCATGGAATTTCACATTTATTTACTAGTTTTGGAGCGACGGGCACCGGTTTGAGTTGTTAGAAAAGCTTGGGAGCCGGTTATGGAACTTCAGAGCGAGGTAAGTCTCTTTTCTAACCTGGTAAGAGGGAATTAACCCCATAGGTGAATTGATTTAATATGTGCTTCTATTTGTGGGGGTTGCGTACGCACGAGGTGACGAGAGTCTGTACGTAGCTACTAATTATGCTTATGTCCGGGTAGTCTAGGATCCAAATCATGTTATACTTGTGATGTTTGCACCCTACTTTTTAATTTAATTGCTTAAATCATATTGGAACTTGATAAAAGAATTGTAAAAGGTTAAACTTCATTTACTTGAGTTTTGGACTGGTCACTTGACTGTTAATGAGAATTGGTGTTTCTTTGAATATTAGACCCTTAATAATCTTGAATCAGTTGTTTATAAAGTATTTTCTCTTCTCGTGGAGCGGACTAAACGCCTCGGTAGCAGATAGATACATCTATGGTTCGTGTCGTTCGACCTTCGACAGTGCACAATTTATATATTTATATGTTGGATCGGGTCGTACGACCTCTGCATAATTCGTGTGTACGACCTCGACATAATTCGTGCGTAATAATTCTTGGAGTCCAATTATAATTGATATTGTTTCATTGGATTGAGAGATTAATTTGTTAAATTATGGAAATTAATTTGGGATTTACTATCAGTGAAAGAATTGTTTATTTATTTCTTGTTATTGAGTTTTCAGCTGTATTTACATAATCCATGCTTAATTATAATTTCGGTATTTTATTGTTAGCATATTGTAAGTGTCAAAGTCGACCCCTCGTCACTACTTCTTTGAGGTTAGACTAGATACTTATTGGGTACACGTTATTTTACGTACTCATACTACACTTGCTGCACATTTTGTGCAGGTACATATATGTCTAGTGGTCTTGTGGGCGCAGAGGCGCGGCTATTGCAGGGATTTAGGTGAGCTGCATCCCATGTTACGAGTCCGCATCACACAGAGTCTCCATCAGAGTTATTTACATTCTCCTGTCTAATTTGTATTCCAGACGGATGTTGTATTTTATCATATTTCCTAGTTGATGCTCATGCATTTTATCAGAGATTTCTTCTTTTTTTTTTCTTTTTGTAAGTTTTCCTGCTTTGCAAGAGTTTTCCCTTCTCTTTGTTGGAGTTCCTACTCTTTGAATTGTGAAGTTTTCTCCTTTTTGTTGAATTTTCTTCGAATTTGCAGATTTTTCTCCTTCTTGTTGGACCCTCCTTTTGAACTTGCGGAGTTTCGCTCTTTCTTTTTTCTAAAGTCATGTCTTTGGTTGTCTTGGACTTTGCATATTTTGCCTTTACATACTTGTCGCCTCCACTTTGGTATTTAACCAAAGTTACACGTTTACAGTGCGCTCTAGGAGGTTGGGCCAAGAGAGGGGTAGTGCATTTAGCACAAGAAGGGGTATAGGCTAAGATGTGATTTTCAAAACAAGGCTTAAGGCTCAAAGGGAGAAATGCTAGGGATTGACGTCATTTAGTAGGCTAGAAAAGCTCAAACGGGTCAAAGAAGGCCTACGATCCTTTCCTAAACCAAGCGTAGTCAGGATTTTGCCTCAACAGACATTTGGGCCAAGTTCTAGATTTACAATACAATGCAATGAAATTTAATCTAGGCTCACCACACAATGCACACGAAACAATGAAGTCGGCTTTGTTCTTACCTTAATTGTACGCACGAGATATTTCAAGCATCACTAAGGAATGATTAAGAGGTACACAAGATTTTATGGTTTACCCGAAGTTGATCCTCTCCATCATACCACTTAAATACTTGTTCTTTCACATGCACACTCCTAACCGTGTTGGCACCAACCAAGTCAATATATTAATGAGTTTTTCCTTTTTTTGATGCTTTTCTTGCTTTGCAAGAGTTTTTCCCTCTTTTGTTGGAGTTGCTCCTCTTTGAATTTGTGGAGCTCTTCTCCTCTTGTTTTTTCTTTTTGATTTTCGTTCGAATTTGCGGAAAGTATTCCCCTTCTTGTTGGATCCTCCTTTTGAACTTGCAGGGTTTCCCTTTTTCTTTTCTTGAAGTCATATCTCTGATTGTCTTGGAGTTTGCATCTTTTGCATTTACATGATTGCCGCCTTCACATTGGTCTTCGTTTGAAGTTCCAATTTGCTCGAGGAGGTCGGTCCAAGAGAGGGGTAGTGCTCGTAAGCACAAAGATAGGTATAGGCTAAGATGTGGTTTGTCCAAGAAAAGGCATAAGGCTCAAAGGGGGGTAATGCTAGGGATCAATGTCATTTGGTAGGCTTGAAAGGCTCAAACGGGTCAAAGAAGGCCTACAATCCTTTCCTAAACCAAGCGTTACTCAGGATTTCGCCTCAACAGATATTCAGGCCAAGTTCTAGATCTACAATGCAATGCAACAAATTTTAACCTAGGCTCACCACACAATGCATATGAAATGATGATATCAACTTTGTTCTTACCCTAACTATAAGCACGAGATTTTCAAGCATCACTAAGGTAAAATTAAGAGGTACCACAGGAGTCTATGGTTTACCCCAAGTTGATCCTCTCCATCATACCAATTAACATGTTCTTTCTCATGCACACTCCTAACTATGCTAGTACCAACCAAGTCAATATTTTGATGATAACTTTTTTTGATTTTTTTTTGATAAATATATTTTATATTTTTTGAATTTTGACTTAATCATTTTTCTTTTTTATTGCTTTTTGAAAAATGAGACCGAACCCGAAGGTTGCCTGCGTATCTCGTGGAAATGAGAATCAGGTCAAGCATAGTTCAGGGATGGTAGAAAATAGAAAGAAACTATTTTTTGATTTTCTGAATAAGGGAGTTTTTTTATTTTTGGTAAAGAGAACTGAATATACAACAGACTTTGTGGTTACCGTTCCGAAGCGATATCAGAGCATTAAATGTTAGACGGGCTTTGGTACCATTCCGAAGCGATATCAGAGTATTGAATATTAGACGGGCTTTGTAGTTACCATTTCGTATAGGAGCATTGAACAGGAAAGTAAAATGACGGGTTGTGTACCATTTCGTATATGAGTATTGAATAGGAAAGTAAAATGACGGGCTTTGTAGTTACCGTTTCGTATAGGAGCATTGAACAGGAAAGTAAAATAACGGGTTGTGTACCATTCCGTATATGAGCATTAATTATTAGACGGGTCTGGGTACCGTTCCATTTAGGAGTGCTGACAGGAAAGTAAAATGACGGGCTGTGTACCGTTCCGTATAGGAGCATTGATTGTGAGACGGGACTGGGTACCGTTCCATTTAGGAGCGCTGACAGAAAAGTAAAATGACGGATGTGTATCGTTCCGTATAGCAGCATTGATTGTTAGACGGGGCTGGGTACCGTTCCGTTTAGGAGCGCTGAAAGGAAA
>AWOL01S0090545.1:4614-16696 GCA_000715115.1 Nicotiana otophora | reverse complement strand
CAGATTATGCTATGTGTAGATGCTAGTGTCCCAAGAAGGGATCATATCAATTGGCAACAAAATTTAACAAAATGAGAACAAATTAAGGCCACTATTGGGAAGTCAAGACATGGTAGAAGCTTACAGGATCAAACATGCCACATGTCATCACAGCAACTTTAGAAACAGACTTATGCTAAACACTTAGTGAATACCTTCATGCTTAGTCATCTAATCCATAAAAGGGGATATGAAAGCATGTTCAAGTAACAGGGTTAATAGCATCTTTAAACACTAAAGAGATGGCTAAAGTGCAAAGGTTCTAAACATTAGTAACACATAGGCTAGGCAGACTTAAAAAGAAATTAATCAACTTAAAGCAGGTCTAAACATGTCTCATACTACAAGCGTAATGGAATTTTAGATTATAAAGACCTAGAATTGAAGTAAGACAGTCAGGATTGCATACGAGAATATCCCAGAAACATATTGAACAACAACCTTCAAAAGTGAAAACACATGCTAATGACAGGTAAATAGGAATGGAGTGATAAAGGTTCAACAACTCACCAGTTAAACGAAAAACAAGAAAGAACAAAGTCCACAGAAGCAAGAACCCACAATTTCTGGCCTTTGCTTTCAGCCGGCCAGGAACCAGAATATAGAACAAGAGTATTTAGAGAACAAAGAGCGATAACTTTAGTTTTTAGTAAACATTCGTGATTCAAGTGTGTCCCAAAAAGGGGAATGGGGAGGGGTTTATATAGTAGTAGAAATTAACATCCAAATAAGGAAAATCATCAATCAAACACGAGAAAGGAAAGAATCATCGCATGCAATCAAATCAGTAAGGAAAAGAGAAAAGTCTCATACCCTAATTTTAGGGAAAGTGTAAAATCGGCAGAAACTAAAAATAAATAAAAGGTGAAAATCACATGCTGCATAGAATATGATGAACATAGATAGAAATACCTTTTAAAATTAAAGAATCGAACCAGATTTGGTTCGATTTAAAAGAATCTGAAACCCTAATTTTAGGGTGAGTAGGAATCACGGAAATGCGTAGAGATTCATACCATAAACGAACAAGAACGAACATAGATGGAAAAGGTCAAGGAAATGAACCAGTTTTGGTTCGAAATCAATGAAATTCGCTTGCCATGGTTAGGCAAGCGGTATATAGAAGGTTCCAATACCAAGGGTTGTCGAATATGGCAAGAAGCGGCCATGGAATCCCATGATCGGTGGGATTAGGAGAGAAAACTAGGGGGAGATGGCTAGGGTTTGATAGAGAGAGAATGGGAGTTTGAGAGAGTTCGAGGGCGGTGGGTGAAGGGAATGGTTTAGGGTTTGGGGGTTTCGGGTATAATTTAAAAGGTCGGGTGTAATATGGGTCGTTGATCTCAGAGATCAACGTCCACGATTAGTCGGGGGTTCTGAGTCGGGTTAGTGAAATGGATCATGATCAGGTATGGGTTTGGGTTAATTGGTTTGGGATCAAGGGTTATTGGGCTGAGATTGGGTAGTTAGGTCCGAAATTAAAAGGAATCTAGGGCTATATTGTAAATACCCAATGTTTAATATATAAATAATTTATAAAAGTAATTAATAAGTATAAAAATTATCATTTGTGCTTTAAAATGACTAAAAACAATTATCTAACGTTATAAAAATATAAAAAGTTATTTTTTGCATAAATAATATAATTCTATGTACATATGGGCTATTATTGCAAAATGTGCAATTATAGCCTTTAAAATACAAATGTAATTATAAAAATTGTACTAAAAATATTTAAAACCTAATATGGGTGTAAACGATGAGCTTAGATGATACAATCATCATAAAAAATATTTGCAAGGTAATTAATGGGTATTTATATAATAAACAATGCAGAAATAAATTGATTTAAAGCCTTTAAAAATTATGGAAAATTATGAAACTACTTGTGTATGCATGTAAATCAAATGATGATGCATATGCACTATTTTGAAAGTATATATATATTTGAAAAATATGAGGGAAAAATTAGGTATCAACAAGTAGGTCCTTCTCTGCGGATTCGGTTATGTATAGGGTCTGTTGTGGGGTGTGGGGTAAGGTTTCCACATATATGGGATTTCTTTGGCGGACTCTGTGAATCTGGGCATAATGGTGGTCATTGGTTGAGTTTTGCGGGTCAGGAGTAGGCTATGGTTCATTCTAAGAGGTGTGGTATGTGGTTGTTTGTGGGTATTGAGTTGGGTGGTGATGGTGTTGTTGGGGAGTAGGTATCGGTGGAGGGTTGTGGTTCTGAGAAAGTGTGGTGTATTAATGTGGTGCGGGAGGATTCGGTGGTGGGTTTTGATTCTAACTATTTTGGGGAGGTGTCGGGCTTTGGGCGTTTGTGTGTTTGTTGGTTGATGTCATGGACGTTTAGGGTAAGGGAAAGGTTTGCCAAGTTACGAACCTGCTCAACTTCCCTTTGTAACTCCAATATCTTCTGTTCTAACCGTAAAACCAAGTCATTCAATGCCGGAGTACTACGACCATCTGAAGTCTCGCCATTCTCTGCATGTGTAACGTTGTGTTTCCTGATACCACTCATATAATCCATTTTAGCTTTTCCCTTTTGGAGGAGGAGGAGGTAAAGGACCTCTAGATATGGTATGATATGCTGATGATGCCAGTATGCATGAACCAATCTGAGGGGATGGGAATAAATA
The DNA here is from genome assembly GCA_000715115.1 of Nicotiana otophora. Taxonomy (NCBI): domain Eukaryota; kingdom Viridiplantae; phylum Streptophyta; class Magnoliopsida; order Solanales; family Solanaceae; genus Nicotiana; species Nicotiana otophora. The sequence goes on along the minus strand of AWOL01S0090545.1, from coordinate 14,012 downwards.
GAGAAAAGAAGAAAACAAAGAGGTAAACAAGTCAGTAAGGAATAGTAAAAGGATATTTGCGATGTCTAAACACATATTGATGAATTATACATTCGCATCCTAATTGGGGACCTCATTGTGCTTGAGGTAGGCCTAAGCGATACATAGATTTGGAGAAAATTGATGCCAATAATTGCGTGATTTAATTAATATGATAAATGGACCAAATCTCAACTAAAACAACCATAATAATAAAAAGTCACTAATGGCATTTGCCTTATTACAACCAAAGTCTAAAACAAACCTAGAAAGCAAGTAAAACATCATTCCTAATCTATTTGGTCCCAGAGGGACCTTCTCCATGCTTGTCCTTCTTTGCTCCATCAATCAGATTCCCCAGGTCGCCCACGTCCAACAACAGATATGCCCTGGCTAGATGCCCTCCTTCGTTTCCCTCTGCAATCTGACCATCTGAGATCCTTTTCCTCATCTTTCCCTCGAGCTCCATCAACCCCTGCTCCAAATACTCCAACCTCTCTATTGACTTAGTAGTGATTCCCCTCCATTCATTGATTGCTCCCATGTCCACTTTATGTTGTTCCAAATGCCTAGCTTCAGACTCGAAAACCATTTTGCGTAACCTCCTGTATTTGACTTGTGCTTCAGCAGCGTCGTCTATGACCCTATCCCTCAAATTAATTCCTGGCTTGACATCACCTGCTATATCATATTCCAACCATGATGGATAAAAGTACACATGGCCGGCATGATACCAATCTGGCTCGATAGTATCATTCTCCACAATGACCTTTTGATGCCACATGTGCTGTGCCTTGCACTTGGATGGAATGGCGTTCCCCTGGAAGTCTGCTTTGTACAGAACCATTTTGGAAACTCGTGGTATAACCTGCTTTCTCCCAGCTTGCCTCATAACCCTTATGGGAGCATAAGGATAGATTCCTCTCAATCCATTTAGCACTAGATGAGGAGCCTCTCTCGACCTGATGATGAACTCACTGCTAGGGAACCACTCAAACATCCAATATACCTTGTCATCAGTCAAATTGCTAAAGAAATGTGCCCAGCACACAGTGTTTCCCGGTTGTGCAAACCTGTTTGGGATAAAAGTCATTCTCTTCAGATGGTGATAGGCTATGTGGTCATTCTACGGTCGTCGCAGAAGTTCTTGACGATATTCTCCTCTCTGAAGATGTTCCAACAACCATACCTGCAGCAACAAATTGCAACCCTCGAAATGTCTATACTCGTTGTTGCAACGGTCTAAAGCCCGGTACATCTTAGCCAAAATCATAGGGATAATAGTATAAGTTTGCCCCACAATCCCCTCCATTAAAGTCCTAGCGACCATAGCTAGGCGACTGTGGATCCTTTCTCATGTATTGGAAATACCAGCATCCCCAGAAAACAGACACTGAATATGAAAACCCGGTGGTGTGTCCAACCCAGAGAAGTGATGGCAAGCTCATCACTATAAAGGCGATATGACTTCATGTGCCCATAACGCTCATAAAGGAACTCGAAGGGTATGTAAGATTTCTTCAGGCAGACTAACCCATCATTTTTCTTGAAACCCATCATTTTCAGGAAACCTCGAGAAGTGCAGTTTCTCGGTACCAACAAACTAGGGCTATCCCATGGTAGTACAGTGAAGCCTCCTATTTCTTCTAAAAGGGGAGTGATTTCTATGTCACCAAAACGGAAGACGACTCTCTTCTCATCCCAAAACATGGTGGTGGCCTCAATTAATGCATTGTTTGGTTGAATGTCTAACAACGAGGGTAAATTCTCGAGGACCCTTTTCACATGGTTTTTCTCACTAGGTGAGAGAGATTTCCATCAATCCAGCAACAAAGGTGGGATATTTTGGACCATGCCGAACCTGGGGACTTCGTGCCACATTTCTGCAAAACAAATAAAGTTAGCCCTTTCCCCCTCCAGATTTGGCTATTTACACATTAATGATCAACATATTGGCATATTTTCTCCAAATAATACAAAGATCATGATTGTGTTCATTGGGATTATGGAAATCCCGGCGGACTTTGGACAAGGCTTGCCTTAGTGGGTTATCACGCGGACATCGTTCTAACCCATAGTAGGTTTGGACATGATGCATGCATAGTTAATATTAGAGTAGGGGTTTCTAGAAGATTCTAGACCGGTACCCTTAAGTGGAAAACTTGAGAGGGAATGGCACGGAACCATCGACTGCACAGCTGATAGACTAGTTTTACCGCAAATAAGCCTTTTCAAATTTAAAAGGGTAATTTCGGAAGAGCGCGAACACTCATCAAGTGCCGTTATGGTATTAATTAGGCACGAGTGGAATATGATGTGGAGCATGCTTTATGCATAGGTAAAACAACATATTGTCAAATATTTTGCATGATGAAAACAGCAAATGCAGTATTAAAATGAAACGTAAAGACATAAAAAGAAACGAAAACAAAGAAGAAGTTAGTTCGCACAGTATGGAGGTTGTAATAAAGTAAACGAGGGAGTAAGGGTAGGGAGAGACATGATGTAGTAATTTAAAAAGACATGGAGAAAGCAAGCATGACTATAAATAAAGGAAAACGCATGTTATAACCAAGTTGAACAGAGATTTGCATATTATTGCGAATTCAAATAAAGGGAAAATAGGTGAAAGGGTGCGCATGCAGCAATGAAAAGGGAAACGGTAGTGGGATATTCATATAACAAAATAATAAGAGTCAAAGAAACATGTTTATCAAAGAAGACTAATTCATATAGACCAAGTTCGCTATTTTAAGACCCTAAAAATATCCCCAGCAGAGTTGCCATGCTGTCGTGCCCCCTTTTCCTCGCGAAATCGGGTTTCGATATGTGACAACTCTTTTAAGGAAGTATTACAAGAGGAGAGTCACCACCTAATGGGTTTAAGGTGTGTTAGGGCACATATTTGGAGATAACTTTGGTTTAACTAATCTACGCCACCAAAGATCGGGTAAGGGCTCAAATTACCTCGAAGAGAAGGTGTTAGGCACTCTTCGAGGACCACAACTGCGGGTCCCGGCCGAACTCAAATTATATGAATTAGTCAGATGAGCAAAGAGAAAACAAGAGGTTTAGGCAGGTATTAACAAAAGTCCTTGAATAAACACAAATAATTGATTTAAAGACAGGATGGGTCCTAAGTTTTTTAGCCTAAAGGATCACCCTGTGCAACATAAATAATACTTCGTAACTCCTTCGAGATGGGGTGTTACTCGTATTATTTAGCGGGCACAGACTATCATCTCCTGTTACTCGATTACTATCTTTAAGTTATTATCTAAAGCGCACTAGTTGATTCTAAATCTTGCCTTATGCATGCACTACCCGTCCCATACCTATGGTCCAGGAGGCATTTAGACCTCTATTTTGGGTGGTTCTAGACTTGATTTAGGCTGCTCAGAAAATGTTAAAACTAGGCGACAGTTCAAATATATGTAGGACTACACATAAGGGCAGTAAATGGCTCAAGTTAGCCTCCACATGTAAGCAACAAATGCACGCTAACAGGTTCATAATGAGGCAGTAGACAATTTCAGAATTAAGACGAAATGGGATCCTTATATCCTATGGTCATGGCTTCTAGGTGATTCTGAATTTTAAACATACAGATAATGTTGCTTTCTTAGAATAATGAATTTGCAGATTGTGAGCATTACAAACCCTATAGGTATGCTTTCTAATTTGTTTGCAAAATAAGGCAATAAAACAATTTGATAGTTCAAAATTGCCAGCGTTGATTTTATCAGCATACTTTCTAGGCGAGTCACAGAGTCCTACAGGCAGGATTTCTAAGAATTAGCAATCGAAACTAGTTTTTATCCTTTTATTCCTATGGACATGCTTTCTAGGCGAGCAATTTAGAAGGAATAACAGTAATAGTAGCTAATATGATTATATTCCTATAGGCATGATATCTAACATGAAGCAACTTGACGAATAATCATTGTGTTGCAGTACAGTAGCCAGATAATAATGTGAGAGTGGAACATGTGAACATGTGATATGATTTACGTCCTATAGGCAGGGTATCTAACAAGCATATAGAGCATGTTGAACAAATTAGACACTCAGATCCTATATGCAAGATTTTTACCCCTTCATCCAATCATTAGAATAGACCCATTTTCCCAATTTCACTAATACCCCAATCATTATTACAGAATTATTGCAGGCTTAATGATAAAGTAAATTACAAAGTTATAGAAATAACTATAGTGGGCCTAAGACAGGCCCAAAGTGTATCCAGCCCAGCTAGGCCATCAATTTTGTCTCCACACAGATTTTAGCATAGCCTAGAAATCACAGGAGAATTTGGACCAACCCAACAGCCATAGTTGATCAAAGGATCTAGGAAAACAGTCATTTACATAAGCAAATTGGCATATTCAGTAGGCATAGGAGGGACATAATTGAGCAGTCAAGAAGAAACTGGCCAAAGAACCTTAGACCCTAGCGTGTCAGAGCTCACAAGGGCCTCAAAGTGGACCTCGAGCAGTGCTCACATTAGGGAGGTTAATAGGAAGTTTAGGGGGAGGGGGGCCTTGCCTTTCAGCCGGCCAAGAATTAGAGACTTAGAATAGGGAATCAACCAATGAAAATAGTAATAAAGTAATAAGGTTTGGAAAAGTGCATTTGCAAACATTACAAAGTGATCACATAGTGAACATGTCAACATAGAGGGTGCATGAATTCAAGAAAACATGTTAATGCTGCAAGTTTCACTTAATATATTGGGGCAGGGTTATATATTAATAAGAAGCAAGGAGTCTTAGACTTTAGGGATGATAGAGTACATAGGCAAAGGAGCCTTAGGCCAAATAGGACAAACACTTATCACTAATGCAACAAGTTCAAAGCCTAAAGGATCAAATTATGCTAAACACAAGGATTAAACAGTACAACTTATACCAACAAGGCAAACAAAATCACATATTATAGGGAAAACAAGTCAAGAAAGTTTAATCTAAGATAATTAGCTGTTAGGGGTACATAATTACCATTGTAAGAGCATACTGAGTGACAATCATGGTCATAGGAGCAGATTACAACTAGAGTGAAGGTCTTAATGGATCAGGGCATACTAATAACATAACTTAATCACTATAGAAATTCAGAATAAGGTAGGAAACAAGATTAGGCCATACAACTAATGCAAGCACTCAAATTGTCAACACATTAAGCTAAACATGTTTTAAACTGTCCAAATTGCCTAAGTTAGATACAAAGACTTTTTTTGGGACTAACAGTTTAGGCGTGAGAAAATGCTAGAGAAGTTCATACTATAGGCAGAATCACACATGAAGAGAGTCAAGGGGTTATATCAAGTCATGCAATTTTAAAAAAGTAGATATGTTAATTAGAACATGATGGAATAAACATTGTGAATGTTGAGAAACTAACCAGTTATTGCTCAACAAACAAGAAGAGAACATCAATATGACCCAGAATCCCAGATGCGTCATGTACCCAAGATTTTCAAAGAATCCAGGGCAGTGCTAACACCCAAGAAAGGTCAGAAAAGTGGGAAGTCCGGTGGCCTTGGCTTTCAGCCGGCCAAGAGCCAAAAACAGAACAAGAGAATAAATGAACACAAAGTAAAGCCCTAATTTTTTCTGTAAAAATTAGCGATTCAAGTCTTTTTTCTTTAGAAGGGAATGGGTTAGGGTTTTATATAGTAGTAAAAATCAAACAGTAACAGAGTGATTTAAGCGAAAAACAAGGAAAATAGATGTACAAATAGGTCTGAAAATTAATTTAAGTGATCTGTAAACCCTAGTTTTTAGGGAAAGTAAGTATCAAAGGTTTATAAACAAAAATCGTACTCACAGTAGCATAAGAGGCATATAGACAGAATAGCACTCAAAAATCAGGGATTTAAACCATGCTTGGTTCGATTTTTGAGAGATCTGCTTGCCATGTTTAGGAAAGCACTATAGGAGAATACCTAGTACCAAAAAGAGGTCGAATATAGTAAGAAATAGCCATCGAATCCCATATTTTGTGGGATTAGGAGAAGATTTAGGGTGGCGGCGGTATTAGGGTTCTTCATAGAGAGAGGGGAGATTGAGAGGATATGAGGGAGGCGATTGGAGGGGAGTAATTAGGGTTTGGGGGTGAGGGGATAAATAAAAAGGAGGGATTAAATGTGGGCCGTTGATCTTAAAGATCAACGGCTAGGATTTTAAGAGGGTTGGGTCGGGTTGGCTTAGGCGGGTTGCGACCAAGTTTAGGATTAGTGGGTCATCTGGTTTGGGCTGGGGTTATTGGGCTGAGCTATTGGGGGGTTTTGGGCCGAAATTGTTTAAGAATTGGGGCTAGTTTTTAAATACCAAATATTTATCAAAACAATAATTTATAAAAGTAATTAGTAAATAACAAAAAATATTATTTGTGCACTAAAACGATTGAAAATAATAACTTAATATTATAAAAATATAAAAAGTTATTTTGGCACAAATAATGTGATTATACATGAATATAGGCTATTATTGCAAAAACATGTGCATTAGCCTAAAAATGCAAATGTAATTATGAAAATAAAATGAAGTAAAATATTATAAAACATACATGTTGGTGTAAATAATAAGTTAGATGATTAAATCATCATAAGAATAATTTGAAGGATAATTATTGGATATTTACACAATAAAATGCAGAAAGAGATTAATTTAAAGATTGTAAAAATTATGAAAAATACTTGTATAGGTTTTTAAACTAAATTATGATGCAAGTATACTATTTTGAAAGTATGTATATACATTTTAAAAAATACGAGGGAAAAATTGGGTATCAACAATCCCATCCCAAATAAGGGGAATAATCATAATCCACTCCTACGACACGTGTAGTTTCGGGGTTAGGTTATTTCAATCTATCCTTCCTTAGTGACTATCTATACTCCCAAAAATATTTTCTTTATTTGCATACAAAGTAAACGTCAATATAAATGCATTTACCTCATAACCTTTCACAGAATTTATAGCCTCATTGGCATTTTCATCCTCTTACAACATCATTATCTAAATGGCTTTCTTGGCCATACATATGATTCTTCATTCATGGTACAATTGTCGTATTTCATATTCCACACCTTCATTTCTATCCTTTCATGGATCGTCATCATAAATATCAACATATATAATATTTCGGAAATCACAACTTTAAGATCGTTAAAAATGAAAAATATAAGCACAATAGATTTCTTTCCAAGAAATGGAGTAAAATAATTGACAATCGAAGCACAAGTTAAAATCATAAACAAGTAATACACCATTTATTCTTGAATTACTTTTCCCAAAAAAGGGTAATACACAATTTCCACTCAGAATATGTAGGAACGCAAAACATATTGAAAATACTCATAAATAGCATTAGTTAAAATAACCACATTTGGGCATGACTTGAGTACATAAGCTTTTAGGCAAATCTATCTTCGAATTCAATTAAGAATAGTTGAATCAAGGCTCATTTCATAACCTTTCTCACATCATTTCATTTCATTGGCACCATTGGCCATAAGTATTACTTTCATTCTTGGTACAGTGGCCACACTTTATATCTTCAACTCACTTCTTTCACTTTCAAGAATCTTTATATATTATCAACAACAACGCATTTCCAATCAAGACATCAGGTACACATATGATCAATTAAGAGTCTTAAGCTTATTTTTAATGATTAAATTATTCCCCTTAATTTGGATAAGATTTATATGATGATACTATTACCCTTATTTGGGATGAGATGAATGCAAGTAAAGGGAGATGTCGATCCACACGGCATTGTGGTGAGACGGCCTAGCCGGTCGGGTCGTAATCGGACGCCATGCCGCACACATGGTAGTGATTGTACTTGAGATTGTGATTGAGATAACTATTGAAGTTTGTGATAGTAATTGTGATTGTGGTTGATGTCTTCGTGCGAAACCGTCTAGCCGATCGGGTCGTTATCGGACTCTGTGCAAAATACACGGTGGTATATATATATCGGTACTAAACATCTCCCGACCAAAAATAATATTATCTTCATATTTTGATTATCACTGTCACGACACAAATCAGAGGGCCACGACGGGCACCCGATGCCTACTCAATCGAGCACCATGTACCTTATCCTTCTTTACTATAAGACTCGTCACGGGCCATGGTAGGCCACATCTATATATATAATTAACAATATTAGAACTTAACTCACATAACTAATTCAAAAAGATTTATATAGATACATAGGGGCCGACAAGGCCGTTGACATGTCATACCTAAAACTATACACGGGAAACCGTCTGCAAAACATCTAAGAAAACATAACCATAATATATAAGTCAGGACAGGGTTCCTGACATCCTCATAAAACAAAATAACATATATAGAACGTGACTCGGCAATACTCCATGAGGAAGTGGAGCTCACCAACCAAAAGCTGATATCTGGAGGCAGCCTATAGTGGATAGTCCTCACCTCGCCTATCTACACCTGCGTGGCATGGAACACAGCGCCCCAGAAAAAAGGACAAAGAATGTACCGAGCATGTAAGGCAGAAATGAAACATAATAATAAGATACTATCTCAGGGAGGGATAAAAGTAAATTTATAACCTCTGACTTGTCGCTGAGGGCCATAACATATAGAATAAGACCCATCTCGTATATAAAAATAAAACTACAATATAATAGTTCTGATTAAATCATTCTCATGACGTTAACTGCCCAATTGATTAGTGGTAACTGCCCGACCGGCCGTAGCATGGTGGTAAATGCATGATTGCCCGACTGTTGTAGCTCGGTGGTAAATGTGTAACTGCCCAAACGGCTGTAGCTCGGTGGTAAATGTGTAACTGCCCAACCGGCCGTAGCTCGGTGGTAAATGATGATGCATATAATATCATTATTAACATTAACATCTTTATCAAATACCTCAATAGGGGACTAGATATATACTTAGACATGCTTGAATATCATTTTACAGAAATGAATAACGTAGACCTTCTTAGTTACTAAGAGTAGAACCATTTATGAAATAACATTACGTTTACGTATCGTTACTGGGATCATGCCAAAAGGAAAGAAGGGATAGCCTTAACATACCTGAGCCGGTTCTCTGGACAATCCTTCTAACACATGACAATTATGACAAAACTCGTGACGGCAAGATCGGAGTAGGGCAAAATACGTATGATATTCTTGAGAAAGATTATACCGGGCTTCTTTGGGGTCACGTTGATTAGATTCTTAAGGAATTTCCTTTGCTTGAATTCTTGAATTCTTGCTGGAATATTTGTTGCATAACACTTGATATAAGACCTCCCTTTGAATTAGAGAGGTTTTAGGCTTTAAATGGTTGGGGCCCATATATTAATGACTAAGCCACATAATATATATAAAT
>AWOL01S0090541.1:1522-31614 GCA_000715115.1 Nicotiana otophora | reverse complement strand
TCAAATTCGTAGCAATTTTGGAGCAGCGAAACGGGGCTTCGACGGCTTCGGATCTACTCCTTTGCAACAACAATAATTAGAAAATGTTAATTTTTTTGAATCGGAAAAAGAAAGTTGATAACTATGTAACATGTAATTCAAAAGACGAAGATTGGAATGTCTTAATCTACATGCCACAGAGAGAAAGAAAGAAATCTGAAGTTGGCCACTCATACAGATGTTTCCTATTCTGGCCGCGAACCAATGATGCCCCCGTATTCAGTTCCTTGACAACAAATTAAGATGGAAAAAATTCAATAGAGGTCTTATGAGAAATTATTGTTTTTTGAAATTGAATAAGATTCTTTTTAGTAGAAGGAGCACATAAAATATTTTGCACATCGAGATGGAGTAAAAAGAGGAGGTTCCGCTGTGAGTAATTTCAAATTGCATTCCTATCACCCATTGAAACCAAACTATTATATTTATTTAGGAATCTTACATAAATGTCCCAAATAAGTTCCAACTTATCAACCTCTATCCATTAATTATATACTTATCAAAATTAGCCAAGCACATATAAAAATTTAAAACTCAAATAAATAAGGTTCTTTCCTCCAAAAATCACACACAAAGTTCTTCTTCCATATTTTAAAGTGTGATCAGCAATATTAGATGCAAGACAGAAAGAAAATTTCATGGAAGATTCCAAAAATCTAAGTAAAAAGGACCTTTTTTCAATGGTTATAGTTGGAATTCATTGAAAACATATAGATGAGTCAAGGTACAAATTTTGAGGAAGACTGGAAGTGATTTGGACTGATTTGGTATAAAAATTCGTAGTTAAAATCGAGTTCAAAAATTTTCTGCGATACATGTATCAAACTTGTATCATTCATATATCATACACACAAGAATATATGGATATATATGTGATACACATTTGATACAAATATGATACACAAATGATACACAGTGTGATACACATTATTTTTTTTAATGTTTCATCTTCTACTTCGAATTTTCAATTCAAACCACCTCAAAACTCCGTCAAATCATCCCAAAACTGAGATTCAAACTCCTTAAGATGTACCCAATCTATTTTAATAACACTCACTCAAAAGAAAGCAAAGATTTGACCTTTCTTGTCTACAAATAACTAATCGGCTAGTATTGATAATATTTGGCTAATATTAGTAATATTTGATGAATTGACTATCTCTATTTATTTCTTGTTGCCAAAGTTTAAAGGTCTACTAAATTTAATTAATAGACTATAGTTATTGGAGTTACCGTGTACAGCCTTCTACCGACAGTTCATTAAAATCTTCTAAATACACTCTTAAACTCGTAATACAATAAATACATATATTTAAATGTTAGGAGTATAACTTTTCAACTGTTTTCAGTTCATATTAGGAGTAGCTCCGGTTCGTATTATCTGCTTTTAATGTTTTCCATACAAAAATCCATTTGAGCTTTAACTATAGGAGTATTTGTCTAATAACTCTCTTTTTAAATAATTTTTTATCTCTCTTTTAACATTTCACTTAATTAAACTCCACTAGTCAAAGTTGTCAGTGTAAATTTGAAAGCTAGTAATAAATTATTAATTTTAAATCAAATATTTACACATAATAACTCTCTCTTGTATTTTGGTAAAAGCAAGTGTTTTTGTAAACTTATAGTCTGTTTGGCCAAGGTTCTAAAATCAGTTTATTTTGATAAGTGATTTTTTTAATAGCGTTTTCTTCAAAATACTTTTGGTGAGAGGTAGTTTGTGTTTGACTACTCTATCTATATCTATATCTATCTATAAAAATACAAATATTTTATGCTAAATATTAGATAACTAAAATATTCCTGTAATGTTAATCGACTTTAATGCGCTTAAATATTTATATAACTTAGGGATGTAATTGTAAATCATCCAAGAGTGGACCCTACAAAGGTATTGAGTATAATTCTTTACGGATTTAACGAATTTGGAACTACTAATCACCCCCACGTCAAACTAACCCCATGTCTTTCACGGCTGAACAAGACCAAAAACTCTTTCTTATTCATTCACTTGGTGATAGGAGTTGTGTATTAGCCGATTTGAGAACGGTAAGGAAATAATAAGTTAGAATTTAATGAGAATAGGTCCTACATCTATGCAACTTCTCATTAAAAAAACATGGATCGTAAGAAGTCAGTGAAGAAATCATCATCTTTTGTTCTAAAAATCCTATAGCATATAAGTTTTTAATTTTTTCAACCTTCATATGTTTGCAGATTTATATGGATACAGAGACGATGACGTTCTCGCTGGTGATCAAGCATGTTTTTTTTTTTTTTTTTTTTTTTTTTTTTTTTTTTTTTTTTTTTTTTTTTTTTTTTTTTTTTTTTTTTTTTTTTTTTTTTTTTTTTTTTTTTTTTTTTTTTTTTTTTTTTTTTTTTTTTTTTTTTTTTTTTTTTTTTTTTTTTTTTTTTTTTTTTTTTTTTTTTTTTTTTTTTTTTTTTTTTTTTTTTTTTTTTTTTTTTTTTTTTTTTTTTTTTTTTTTTTTTTTTTTTTTTTTTTTTTTTTTTTTTTTTTTTTTTTTTTTTTTTTTTTTTTTTTTTTTTTTTTTTTTTTTTTTTTTTTTTTTTTTTTTTTTTTTTTTTTTTTTTTTTTTTTTTTTTTTTTTTTTTTTTTTTTTTTTTTTTTTTTTTTTTTTTTTTTTTTTTTTTTTTTTTTTTTTTTTTTTTTTTTTTTTTTTTTTTTTTTTTTTTTTTTTTTTTTTTTTTTTTTTTTTTTTTTTTTTTTTTTTTTTTTTTTTTTTTTTTTTTTTTTTTTTTTTTTTTTTTTTTTTTTTTTTTTTTTTTTTTTTTTTTTTTTTTTTTTTTTTTTTTTTTTTTTTTTTTTTTTTTTTTTTTTTTTTTTTTTTTTTTTTTTTTTTTTTTTTTTTTTTTTTTTTTTTTTTTTTTTTTTTTTTTTTTTTTTTTTGTTTCGACTACCTTTGATCTACTATTATTTAGTTTTTAAGTGTTACCCTTATCAATAATGCAGATAGAACCATGGACGTTTTTGCAGCCACGTCAAACGATACACATTCTTGAGATGTTGGAATACAAAATTGAGAAGTATTTTTATTCCTTTCACATAAATTAAGGTATATTAAGGAACTACTATTTTCCGTCATTGTAAATTTTTTATACTAGTTAAGTTGTTCGCGCTTGGCGCGGTTAGAAAAGAAAATAGTAAGTGTGCCATATGATCTTGTTATATGATCTTGTTATAAACTTAATCAAGATAAGTATAATTTTTATGCTTTAATATACACAATATAAAATTTCTCTTGTTAGCTCCAAAACTCATAATATCACCAATTCTGAAAATTATTCATGCACTTCACTAACTCCAAAATAGGACGTTAAAAGTTAAAAAACTATTTAACAAATTATAGACTTTTAAAAAAGAATTAAAACTAATCTACTTAAAACCATTAAAATAGAGAAATTTTTATCACCGTCTAATTTAAAACTGATTGAAAAAGGCTTAAGACATGTCGAAAGACTTAAGACATGTAGAGGATCAACTGACGAAAGTTAACCTCAATTTCTTCGATATGAGAAGCTTTATGCTCCAAAAAGCATGACAATAGTATATACTCGACTGTTGCTTTCAAACTCCATCGTTTCTCCTTCAAATTTTCACGATAATATATTAGTTCTCATAAAGAATCACACTCTCTCTCTCTCCTTTTTTTTGGTTGTTATAATTCTTTGTCATTTTTACTAAGTGTAAATTTTTAAATGAACTCAGAGCACACAATTCAACAAATATAGGAGTTGCCTTGCGAGATAGGTTAAATCCTTTATAGAAAGCAAAGTTTTTGAAATGAAAGAAGCTCCTATTTAATGACAAATACGGTATTGCTTCGGAGAAAACAAAGTGGAAAAGAAAAATACTATTCCATATCTCAAATAAACAAAACATTTAAAATGTACAAATCTTTCTGCAACTCCCTAATTACTTGATATCGCAGGTGGTTTTCTCCATAAAAGGAATGTATTCTACCATATATACTCATCATTACAAAATGCAATTTACAGACATTTGATCATCAATGAGTGTATAACATTATACTTTCCGTCAAAAAAAAAATATCTAGTTTCTTCTATTCCATAAAACTCTTGCAATGCAGACTGATAGGCTTCCAAATCCTCTTCAGTTCCTTCGTGAACTTGCATCCCTCATAACATCAAAAAAATGCCTTTGGAGAGTTAGCCATCACCCAATTCGATCGGAAAAATCTATTTAACAGTTCTCACGACTAACTTGCAACTGTAAAAGAGAGAAAAAGGATGTAATTGCCTTCCATGCCTATTCCACAAATGTAAGACTTAATGCACAACATTCTGCCCCTTTTCAAAGATTCATGTGCACAATATATATATATATATATATATATATATACTGTGATGACCCAAAATATTATTTTTAAATTTAATAATTATTTCTGTGTTCCGAGACCTCAAATAGCACTATTCCTCATTTCTCGACTTGCGTGTGCAGTCTTTATAATTTTTCGATTAAAATATGAAATAGAGCTTTAAAACTCAATTAAGTTGATTTTGGTCAACATTTTTAGCAAACGGACCCGGATAAGTGTTTTGACAGTTCTGTAGTTCCGTATTGTGATTTGGGACTTGGGCGTATGCCCGGAATCGAATTCCGAGGTCCTTAGCTCAAGTTATGGCCATTTAACGGAAACTAAAATTTAAACGCTAAAGATTTCCAAAGTTTGACCACGGATTTGACTTTATTGATATCGAACTTGGATTGAGATTCCAAAAAATTGAATAGCTCCATTATGTCATTTATGACTTGTGTGCCAAATTTAATGTCATTCCGGATTCATTTAACATGTTTCGGCACAAGTTTTGTAAATGGAAAAGCTTGAAAACTCTTAAGTCCGAATCAAGGTATGAATTATAATTTCAATATTATTTGATGTGACTTGAGACCCGAGTAAGTCCGTATTATGTTACGGGACTGGTTTGTATAATTGGACGAGGTCCCGAGTGGCTCGGTTAAGTTTCAGACGTGTTTCAGATCATTTTTGTAAAAATATACAGGTCTGGTTCTGGTGTTTCGCACCTGCGAAGAAGGAGCCACAGGTGCGCAACCGCTTCTGCGACCTGGGCACTGGCCAGCTCCTTCTCTTCTGCGAAGAAATGAAGCGCAGATGCGCGACCGCTTCTGCGAAGGTCCGTGCGCTTCTACGGTCGTTTGGTCGCTTCTGCGATGTCGCAGGTGCGACATTGAAATCCGCAGGTGCGCAAATGCGAGCTCGCAGATGCGGCACTTGTGCCCGCAGATGCGAAAAGCTTGGGCAGAACCCATAAAAATTGAGAGTTAGCCATGTTTTACTCATTTTTGAGTTTTGAGTCTCGGATTTAGGCGATTTCAAAGGGATTTTTCACGACTTTGAATTGGGTAAGTGTTCTATAATCAAAAGTGATTATATTTTATAAATTCATGTCTATATTCATCATTTATTTCGGATATAGATGGAAGAAATTGAAATTTTTGTAAAACTTTCCAAAACCGAAAATTTAAGATTTGAAAGATCATTTGACATCGGAATTTGATAATTTTTATATGGTTGGACTCGTCTCGGAACGAGTGTTTGGATTTCATAATTTTTTCCGAGATTCGAGATGTGGGCCCTACTGTTAATATTTTTTAGATGAACTTCGAATTTTAATCCGAAAAATTAGTAAATTCATATGGAATTAATTCCTACGATTTATATTAAGTATATTGAATTGTTTATGACTAGATTTGAGGATTTCAGACACGAATTTGTGAGTCAAAGGTTTATTGGAATTTTGAATTTGGTTGCAAAGCGAGGTAAGTGTCGTGGTTAACCTTGACTTGAGGGAATAGAACTCTTGAATTATTTGTTATATGATATTCATGTGAACGATCTAGTGTCTATACGTCGTCAAATCAATTATTTGCATAAATTATTTAAAAATCATAAATTATTTTTAAGACATGAATTAATTGCCATAATAATTATTTCTCTCATATTTCTTGTCAAATATTAATTCTTGAATTCATGCAATAATTATTACATGTGTAACGACCCGACCGATCGTTTTGAGAGTAATAGCCCTGATCCCCTATTTACTTGCCGGGAGGTTTCGTTTTAGTTTTTGGAGTGATTTGGGATACTTAGTCCCTAAATAAAAGCTTAAGTGTTAGGATTTTTGACCGTAGTCGAAACTATGTGAAGACGACTCTGGAATGATGTTTCGTCATTTCCGTTAGCTCCGTTGGGTAATTTTGGACTTAGGAGCGTGTCCGGATTGTATTTTGGAGGGCCGTAGCTCGTTTAGGCTTGAAATGGCGAAAGTTGAATTTTTAGAGTATTGGGCCGGTAGTGGAATTTTTGATATCGGGGTCGATTTCTGATTCCGGAAGTTGGAGTAGGTTTGTAATATTGAATATGACTTGTGTGCAAAAGTCGAGGTCAATCGGATGTGGTTGGATGGTTTCGGCATCGGTTGTAGAATTTGGAAGTTTCAAGTTCTTTAAATTTGAATCGGAAGATGACTTGTGATTTTAGCATTAGTTGATGTGATTTGAGGGCTCGACGAAGTTCGTATGGTGTTTTAGGATTGGTTGGTGTATTTGGTTGAGGTCCTGGGGGCCTCGAGTGAGTTTCGAGTGCTTAACGGATCAAAACGTTAGATTTGTGTTGTTGCTAAAGTCTTAGGCATCTGGTATTTTCGCACCTGCGGTGGAGAGATTGCAGGTGCGGGATCGCACGTGCGGAGAGGCAAGCGCAGAAGCGAAAAAGTGGAGGAGTACCAGGGGTCGCAGATGCGAGGTGAATTCCGTATCTGCGATGCCCGCAGATGCATTAGGGTCATCGCAGGTGCGCAAGGTCCGCAGAAGCGGAAGGGATTTCTGCAGGCGCACACGCACAGGGGCGGCCCTTCCATTGCAGGTGTGGAGGCAGAGGAGGTAAGTGATCTACGCAGATGCGCACATTTCGCCGCACAAGCGTACTCGCAGGTGCGAGCCCAGGCTCCGCATGTGCGTAAATACCTTGGTAGTGGTTAAAACCGAAGGTCTTCGTGATTTTTGTCATTTTGGACTTGGCAAACTCGGTTTAGGGAGATTTTTGAGAGCATTTTCGAGAGATTTCTTGAGGTAATTCCCTTGTGCTTATTTTTGAGCAATAAGCTTGCTTCCCCATTTATTTTTTCACCTAGTTAGTGTGTATTTAAGGTGGAAATTGGGAGTTGGAGGCTAGGGATTTGAAAAGTTTGAATTGTGGATTTGAAGGACCATTTGGTGTCGGATTTTAGTAAATTTGATATGGTTAGACTCGTGAGTTAATGGGCTTTCGGATTTTGTGACTTTTAACCGATTCCGAGACGTGGGCCCGGGTCGACTTGTTAGGACGAATTTCAGAATTTTTGTTAAAGTATTGATTTCATTAATTAGATGACTCTATTATGGTTATATTTATGATATGTAATTGCTTTTGGCCATTCAGAGCCGGATATTTGTGGGAAAGGCATTGTGACCGATTGATTGAGTTTGGTTCGAAGTAAGTGGCTTGTCTAACTTTGTGTTGGGGAAATTCCCTTAAGATTTGAAACTATTGTGATATGTGAGCGCCGTGTACGTGAGGTTACGGGTACTACACGGGCTAGTTGTGGTAAAACCCAATTTTTCTTACTGAGCAGCAACATGTTTTCCTTTCTATTTTGAGTTATACCATTTTTATGAGTACTAATCTATTTTCATTCTTAATTGAGTTATTTCAATATGTGTAGCTATCATGTTTAGTCTAATACAATATGTCTACATGTCTTAATTGTTTATGTGAATTCTGTGCATTATGCTTACTGAATTTACTGCTTCTTCCCTGACTGCTACTTAGTCTGGATTGTAAGAATTTCGTGATGTAGTTGTACTTCTATCGTTCGCGCTGCATATTTACTTTGGGACTACAGAACGGTATTCCGGGAGATCCCCATGTATTGCATATTTACTTTGGGACTACGGAACGGTATTCCGGGCGATCCCCCTGTACTGCATATTTACTTTGAGACTATGGAACGGTATTTTGGGAGATCCCCATGTACTGCATATTTACTTTGGGACTACGGAACGGTATTCCGGGCGATCCCCCTGTACTGCATATTTACTTTGAGACTATGGAACGGTATTTTGGGAGATCCCCATGTACTGCATATTTACTTTGGGACTACGGAACGGTATTCCGGGCGATCCCCCTGTACTGCATATTTACTTTGAGACTATGGAACGGTATTTTGGGAGATCCCCATGTACTGCATATTTACTTTGGGACTACGGAACGGTATTCCGGGCGATCCCCCTGTACTGCATATTTACTTTGAGACTATGGAACGGTATTTTGGGAGATCCCCATGTACTGCATATTTACTTTGGGACTACGGAACGGTATTCCGGGAGATCCCCCTATACTGCACATTTACGTTTGGGACTACGAGGCGGTATCTCGGGAGATCCCATGTTGTTATCTCTGTGTACTGAGCTGTTGTCTTCTATAATTTCATTCTTGTTAAATTTCAGTCTTTATTTTACTGAGGTATTTTATTCTATCTTGTTTTATTATATATAAACTAGTAGGGCCCTGACCTGGCCTCGTCACTACTCGGCCGAGGTTAGGCTTGGCACTTATTGGGTACCGATTGTGGTATACTCATGCTACTCTCTGCACATGTTTTTCGTGTGCAGATTTAGATGCACCTTATCGGTCGTACTATCAGTGAGCCGGGACAACTTTGGAGACTTCAAGATATATCTGTCGCGTTCGCAGACCTCGGAGTCCCCTTCTACTCTTTCTCATATCCATTATCTTCTGTATTTTCCTTGTTAGATTCTGATGTATAGAGACACTAGATTTTTTCTTCTTTAGTTTGTGATTCACGATGTTCCGAGTTTTAGGACTTGCTGTGTATTTTTGAACGGTTAGGTATTTAAATTATGTTTTCATTTCATTATTCCGCAAATGTTAGGCTTACATAGTCGTTGTGACTAGGTGCCGTCACGACGTTATACAAAGGAAAAATTTGGGTCGTGACAACATGCTTATTTGATTTATGTGTCTTAATTGCTACTTGACATTTAGCATATTAAATATGAAATTGCCTATTTTCTCCTTAAGTTTCACAAATAAATTGCTACTTGTCATTACTTGTTTCCGAAATAATTTATAAATGTTGTGTGCCTTGTTACCTAATAATTTCTTACTGAATGTGGTATCTTTGGGAGTAATTTTTATTATATTTAAGAGTTGTTAAATTATATTGTTGGAGCGGGTTGCACGCCGCAACGGAAATAAAAAAGGAATATATTGGGGGATCGGGTTGCATGGCGCAACAGATTATATTTTAAGTTTATATTGTTGGAGCGAGTTGCACGCCCAACGAAAATGTATTGAAGAATATTGATTGAAATAATAATTGGTTATGACTGCCGAGTTGGTTTCAACTGTTGAAATGAGTTACCTGTTTTGTTTCTATTATTGTTGTTATTCTATGATTGCGTACAATTTAATGTAAGCGACCTGCCTTAGCCTCGTCACTACTTCGTTGAGGTTAGGCTCGGCACTTACAGAGTACATGGGGTCGGTTGTACTCCTACTACACTCTGCACTTCTTGTGCAGATTTCAGAGTTGGTCCCAGCGGCGTACTGTAGACTTGCTCAGATTCAGCTACCAGTGAAGACTTGAGGTATAGTTGCACGGCGTTCGCAGCTCTAAAGCACCCTTCTACTCTATTTTAGTTGTGTACTTTCTTTCAGACATCTTTATTTTATTCAGATCCTTGTTTGTATTATTCTAGAAGCTCGTGTACTTGTGACACCAGTTCCGGGATGGTATTCAGACATCGCTATTATTGTAGATTATTCACTTTATTTCAGACTTTATTTTCTTATTTGTTTCTTTGTTATTAATTAATTTTAAAAGTTGTTTTAAAATGGCGAATATTATTCTAACACTGGCTTGCCTAGCAAGTGAAATATTAGGCGCCATCACGGTCCCGAAAGTGAGAATTTTGGGTCGTCACACACACACACACACACACACACACACACACACACACACACACACACACACATATATATATATATACATACTAGCCTTAGGGTACGCGCTTTGTGCGTGTAACCATATCAATGAATACAAAGCTTTAAAGAATTAGATTAATATTATCCATCTGCTTTAATTCAGTTTAACTGGATACGAAATTTAAGTAGGAAAGAAAGACTTTTGAAACTTGTAATTTTGCACATACCATAATATTTGAGCGGCTATAAAAGTTTGTCATTAAAGATGAAATAAAATATTCATATTTAATTATTTTTAAATTTAAAAGTATTATTAATTTTTTAAACGAACTAAAACGAAATGGTGTTAGTCTGTTTGGAATGAATAGATTATTAAATAATATATTTGATCTCAAAAAGAAAGGAATCTTTCACCACAAAAGTTCTGAGATGCTAAGAGTTTAGTCAATTGAAAAATAATTTTACTCATGTGATGAATATGAAAAAGAATTAAATTTATTTGTTTTGCTAATTAGTTAATATAAAGATTTAGTTATTTCTTTTTAACATTAAAGGTAATTTAATTTAAACGCTTGATTATTTTTTCCTCAACATTTAATGTAATAACTTATTTTTCATTATTCAAATTTTAAATATTATCCCATCACAAATTTGTATAATTTTAACTCCAATTATAATTTTTTCTAATAAGCATTCTACTCTCAAAGAATAAAAAACATTGATGTACCATTTTTCTTTTGAATCATTATTTTTATTGACTCTTGCCAGTAACTCTTTTTTACTCTTTTATATTCTTAAATATTTCTATTTGTTGTAATTATTCAATGTAGTTTTAAAATAATGTCTTACAAAAACCAATGAATAAAAACTTCATTTTGAATGGTAAAATAATTTGTTCGACATGATTGTGTTAAGTATTCAATTTATAATTAAAGAGAATGTTGAACTGTTAAATTGACTTTGTTCCAAAATGAACTGTTATGGTATGTTCCTTCTCGTATTATCTTACTCCATAATATGTTCGTGTGCTTTTTATTGTCACGACCCAAATCTCCCTCCATAGGATGTCGTGATGGCACCTAGTCTTAGGGACTAGGTAAGCCTAACATTTACTGAAATAATAACAATATTAAATAACAACTGACAAATACGAAATATGAATCTCTATACAATACTTACAATCCCAAAATCGGTAGAATAAGTCACAAGCTCTACTGAGTTACTAGAAAGCATATAAATATAACTGTTTTGAAATAGAGATAAAACAGTGCAAATACAATATCAGAAGGTGACTCCGAAGCCTGCGAATGCAGCAACAGGTTTACCTTGAGTTTCCACAGCAAGATCCGTACTGCTAGCGATCGGTCAACTGACTCCACATTACATGGCTCTGCACAAAAATATGCAGAAGTGTAGTATGAGCACACTACAGTCGGTACCCAGTAAGTATCAAGACTAACCTCAGTGGAGTAATGACGAGGTACAATCAAGACACTCACTAGTCAACCTGTGCCATACTAAAATAATCGAAAACAAATAGCAGTGATAGCAACAATAATCCACTAGTGCTATAAACAGTAAGGCAGCAAGTCTTTCACATATAATCTCTTTAAATAAATACCTTCCAAATATATTTCTTCAAATAAGTATCTTTCGAATATAAAACTCTTCCAAATAAATATCTCATAGCATAATCATAAAATATAGTTCTCGACCCCCTTTCATATTCTCGCGGCACCTCGTGCCCATATCTTCTATCACAACTGCACGAACAACTCTCGTACCAAATATTTCAATACATAAGATCCGCACGATTAATTTTATTTTCAATAAAGTAAGGTTACAATTTTTAAACCAAGTAAGAATTCAACAAAAAAATGAGCTTATTTTAGAAATAGTTTGAGTAAAGAAAAATAACATTTTAATTTAAATAAAACATCGGATAATCTATTGCTTCGGATTTAAAACTTATTAATTTAAAACATAATAGTAACTTCTTTTATTTAAAACAACCCAGTCATCAAAAACCGGTAAAATCCAGGAATATAAATCTTCAGAGTCTCGTACTAAAAAGCCCAAGCCAACACAATACAGCAAAGAATACAAATACATAGTAAAATCAAATAATACATCACGACATATCACAAGGATTGACCTATCATAGAAATATAAAATAACCAAAGACAAGTGCAACCATAGAGAGATGTCAACAAAGGGCACTCCCGAGATACCGTCTCGTAGTCCCAAAAGTAAATGCTCAACAGGGAATCTCCCGAGGCACCGTCTCGTAGTCCCAAAAGTAAATATGCAAGACAGGGGGGATCTCCCGAGGTACCGCCTCGTAGTCCCAAAGTAAATATGCAACAAACAACAATGCCCCCATGCTATCACAAATCACTACAATTCAATTTCTGACATAGCCCACCTTGTCTCGGCACGTGTGTAATAATAAAGTAAATGCCCGCCTTGTCTTGCCACACGTACATAATAATATTCCTGCCTTGTCTCGCCACATGCGCAAATACACATATATAGCCCGCCTTGTCACGCTGCATGTGCATAAATAAATAGTAATAATAGCACAGCAGAAACCTCGTGCAAACACCCGAACAAAACTTCCCAACAATATAACGTGCCAATATCACATCTCATAAATTGCACCTCAAGTGCTCAAATATTATAACATATCACAGATTTGCATATCAAGTGCTCAAATATTACAATTTATCACAGATTGCACATCAAGTGCTCAAATATTACAACTCGCCACAAAATTCAACAAAATATTATTTTTCCAATAAGGAGACCATGACTCGACCATAATGTGCACAAAATCTTAACAAATATATCCGGGAGTGAACAACTCAAAAAAATAATATTTCACATAAAAATCAAGGTGGCAATCACGCCAAATCATCATATAAAACAAATCCAACAAAATAAGGATTTAGACAAGACAATTAAAGTATTTAATAAGTGCCAATAATTTCCAATTTAATACATAAGGGTGTCTAAGGATTTTAACCAATGTAATTTGCACATATAAACCAAGTACGTACTCGTCACCTCGCGTACATGATTTTCAATTACATAAATTGCACATAAGACTCAATGCCTAAGGGAAATTTCTCCCACACAAGGTTAGGCAAGATATTTACCTTTTGAAGTTATGCCGATATTCAAAAATCGCCTTCTTGCTTGAATTGACCTCCGAAAAGCTTAAACTAACCAAATTAATTATATAGCTTCATTAAATTCATCAGAAATAATTCCGAATAATAAAATGCCGACTTAAAAAGTTATTCCAAAAAGTCAACAAAAGACAACGCGGGGCCCGTCTCTTGGAACCCGACATAATTTTCATGAAATTCGAACACTCATTCCGATACGATTTCAACCATACCAATTTTATCGAATTCCGATAACAACTCGACCTCCAAATCTTAAATTTTCGTTTTTGGAAGATTTTGCCAAAATCTTGATTTCTTCCATTAAAATCCGAATTAAACGATGAATATAATCGTATATTCATGAAATATAAACACTTTAGGATATAGAACACTTCCCCCAACCAAGCTTATGAAAAATCCCTCCTGAATCGCCTAAACACCGAGCTCTAGAACTCCAAAAATGGTAAAAATAGCAAACCTTCGAAATAGAGTACTATTTATTCTGCCCAGGTCTTAAAGCATCGCCAATGCAGAAGACTACTCGCGTTCGCGAAGAGGGAAAAATAAAGGCTGCCCAGATATGCTTCGCGAACGCGGAGAGGAAATTTGATGGTCCAATGACTGGGCTACGCGAACGCGTGAAGGGGTGCACGAACGCGAATGATGGGGTGGCATACCTTTGCGAACGCGGGAAGACAGACGCGAACGCGAAGAGGGAAAAGGCAAACCTTCGCGAACGCGTGACCATGAATGAGAACGCGACGAGGAAATATGAGGCGGGTCAGTAGAACA
The DNA here is from genome assembly GCA_000715115.1 of Nicotiana otophora. NCBI lineage: Eukaryota > Viridiplantae > Streptophyta > Magnoliopsida > Solanales > Solanaceae > Nicotiana > Nicotiana otophora. Next base: position 17,564 of record AWOL01S0090541.1, on the reverse strand, counting down.
CTACGTGAACACGAAAGGCACTTCGCGATCGCGAACAAGAACAACAAATGACAGAAAACAGCAGTTCAAAATAGGAGGAAATGACCCGTGGCCCATCCGAAACACACCCGAGGCCCCCGGGACCCCGTCTAAATATACCAACAGGTCCCATAACCTAACACAAACTCTCTCCAGGTCTCAAATTATATCAAACAATGCCGAAACTACAAATCGCGCCAACAATCAAACTTATGAACTTTCAAATCTTTCAACTCCAAAATCTCGTGCCGAAACCTATCAAACCAATCCGGAATGACTTCAAATTTTGCACACAAGTCATAAATAACGTAATGAAGATATTCTAGTTTCCGAAATCGAAATCCGACCTCGTTATAAAAAATTCCACCTTCAGTCGAACTTTCCAAAATCTTCCATTTTTCAACTTTCGCCAAAATGCATCGAATTATACTACGGACTTCCAAATCCAAATCCGGACACATGCCTAAGTCCGAAATCACAATACAAAGTTATTGACATCATCAAAGTTCCATTCCGGGGTCGTTTGCTCAAAAGTCAACTCTCCGGTCAACTCTTTCCATTTAAGCTTCTAAATAGGAATTGTTCTTTTAAATTAATTCCGAATATTCCGAAAATCAAACTCGACTACGCCCGCGGGTCATACTACATATTGCGAAGCTGCTCGAGGCCTTAAGTCACTGAATGGGGCATAAATTCTTTAAACAACAAGTCGAGTCGTTACATTCTCCCCCTCTTAAACATACGTTCGTCCTCGAACGTGCCAAGAATCTTTCTGATGATATTAAATTACTGAGTGCATTATTTCACATATACTCATGGGTGATTCTACATCACCGTAAATTTAACAGGGGTCCGATAACATCATCTCAGTGGAGATTATTTCTTTTATTCACACTTATAAGCCTTTAAGCCAATTCCTTACACGCCAAATAAATTTCAAATTCTTGTCAGCAGCACACGGTATTAGTCTCAACCGGCTCTAGCAATTCGTGCCTACGCACACAACATACATATGTCCATAACCACATCTCTGGTCGTAATAGCTGTTTATAATTAATTTCCAGCATCTTCAATTAATCTCATATTTACCAAAAATTTCATTTCAAACTTTTACAACACTGACAATAACACGCGAGGCATGAATACCTCATAATTATTTACCCGAACTAACGAGTCACATTTAACGCCACCTGGGCACCCACCTTATAGGCTATAACTCAATGTTTACAGCACGAATATGGCTAAATATGCACAGAAAAATATACAAGAATTATCAAATAAGCATAATAGGCATGACTCCCTGTTTATAATATAGTACAAATTTATTTTCACAAAGGGAGAATTTAAACTCATAAAAATTTTCACCATCAGGACCTCGTCCTTATATAACTTCCACCGCGGCTTGTAGTTCGGTTTAAAGTTTCTCACATCATATAAAAATGCGAGGATCTCATCCTTAACTTCGAATCACAAGTATTTTGCACATTGTGCCAATTGAAATTTTCAATTTCCTTTCTTTCTTCTTTTCAATATATTTCGTAAATAGTTTTTACAACACATAATGAACCCCCATTCCAATAGGGCATATAATTCATAAAATTGAATTCAATTATTCTAAAATCACATAGAAACCCACTGTAGTGAGTAATAAAAAGTCACATTTGGACTTATAACCCTCAATGGTGTACACAAATAAAAATGATAGACATGGGTTAACATCATCAAACCTCCCAACAGGGATAAACATATAAGTGGGTCACAAAATTATGAAGCTCACCCATAAGTGGAGCATAATAGGAGGATTCGCCTCGATATCCAGAACTGAATCAAATTAAGGAGAATTATACTTTTATAATAAATCGGGATCGTACCTGTAACGACCCCGTTTGGTGTAGCGGCCTCAACTAATTCATAGCAATTATATCAACGGGCCTGGTCTCCCCCTCTTGGGCGCCTTCTACTCGCCCGAATGCCCCGTTGTGATACATTTGTCAGGAGTCTGGGACAAACTCTCACCCTATGGCTGGTATCTCCACACTCGAAGCAACCTTTCTGCTGACGTGGCTGTGGAAACTATGCGGTACGGGTACTCTGAGACCCATGGACACCTGGGACACCCTACGAAGCCTGAAGTGCAAACTGAATTGGGTGACCCACAAAACCTCTACCATGTCGTACCCTGCCTCCAAAATATGGACCAGTCGATCTCTCCGGTCTACGACGCCTCCTAGCCTCCATGTCCTCTCTCTCATGACCCCGTTTGTCCTCTCTCTCCTGGTCCCACATGCCCTCAAATCGGCGGGCAATCCCCACCACCTGCTGAAATGGAACATCTGACTCCAACTCCCGAGCCATGCTGAATCGGATATCACATCTTAGCCCCTCAATGAATCTATGGACTCGCTCTCTAACTGTAGCGACCAAAGCAGGTGCATGTTTGGCCAAATCATAGAATCTAACAGCATACTCTGACACTGACATAGTTCCCTGGCGCAGCTGCTCAAACTCTGTGTGCCATGTGTCCCAAAGGGACTGAGGAACAAACTCTCTCAGGAACATTTCCGAAAACTAAGCCCATGAAAGTGAAGCTGCATCGGCCGGGCTACCGAGCTCGTACGCCCGCCACCACTGATATGCCTCTCCCTTAAGCTGGAACCTGACCAATGTGGACTTGCTACTCTAGAGTACAGGCGGCGGGAGTCTGAATTCCTCCCCCGGTCTGTGAAGTAGCTGGTGCAATCGAAATCAACCCCGCCTGAGCCAATGTACCAAACATGCTCAGAAACTGTGCTAAGGTATCCTGAAGTCCAGGGGTAAAAACAGGCGCCTCCGGTACCTGTCCCCCAACCGGAGCTACTAATGGCTCCTCAACTGTTGCTCTAGTAGGTGTCCTAATTATGACACGTGCTCCCCTTTGGCCTCTGCCTCTGCCACTGGCGTTACCTGCTCCGGGAGCAGCATCATCGGTAACAGCAGCTCATGCCCTCACCATCTATGAGAGAACAGAATGGTAAGACTCAAACTCCGAGATCAATAAACTCACACGATAGGAATGAAGGAAGTGAACTGTCCTAATAGTCCCGTAGCCTCTCGAATATAAGTACAGACGTCTCCGTACCGATCCGGAAGCCTCTACTTAACTCGCTTATGACTCGTAGCACCTATGAACCTAGAGCTCTGATACTAACTTTTCACGACCCAAATCTCCCTCCGTAGGATGTCGTGATGGCACCTAGTCTTAGGGACTAGATAAGCCTAACATTTACTTAAATAATAACAATATTAAATAACAACTGACAAATACGAAATATGAATCTCTATACAATACTTACAATCCCAAAACCAGTAGTACAAGTTATAAGCTCTACTGAATTACTAGAAAGCCTATAAATACAACTGTTTTGAAATAGAGATAAAACAGAGCAAATACAATATCAGAAGGTGACTCCGAAGCCTGCAAATGCAGCAACAAGTTTACCTTGAGTTTCCACGGCAAGATCCGTACTGCTAGCGATCGGTCAACTGACTCCACATTACATGGCTCTGCACAAAAATATGCAGAAGTGTAGTATGAGCACACTACAGTCGGTACCCAGTAAGTATCAAGACTAACCTCAGTGGAGTAATGACGAGGTACAATCAAGACACTCACTAGTCAACCTGTGCCATACTAAAATAATCGAAAACAAATAGCAGTGATAGCAACAATAATCCACTAGTGCTATAAACAGTAAGGCAGCAAGTCTTTCACATATAATCTCTTTAAATAAATACCTTCCAAATATATTTCTTCAAATAAGTATCTTTCGAATATAAAACTCTTCCAAATAAATATCTCATAGCATAATCATAAAATATAGTTCTCGACCCCCTTTCATATTCTCGTGGCACCTCGTGCCCATATCTTCTATCACAACTGCACGAACAACTCTCGTACCAAATATTTCAATACATAAGATCCGCACAATTAATTTTATTTTCAATAAAGTAAGGTTACAATTTTTAAACCAAGTAAGAATTCAACAAAGAAATGAGCTTATTTTAGAAATAGTTTGATTAAAGAAAAATGACATTTTAATTTAAATAAAACATCAGATAATCTATTGCTTCGGATTTAAAACTTATTAATTTAAAATATAATAGTAACTTCTTTTATTTAAAACAACTCAGTCATCAAAAACCGGTAAAATCCAGGAATATAAATCTTCAGAGTCTCGTACTAAAAAGCCCAAGCCAACATAATACAACAAAGAATACAAACACATAGTAAAATCAAATAATACATCATGGAAGATCACAAGGATTGACCTATCATGGAAGTACAAAATAACCAAAGGCAAGTGCAACCATAGAGAGATGTCAACAAAGTCCACTCCCGAGATACCGTCTCGTAGTCCCGAAAGTAAATGCTCAATAGGGAATCTCCCTAGGTACTGTCTCGTAATCCCAAAACTAAATATTCAAGACAGGGGGGATCTCCCGAGGTACCGCCTCATAGTCCCAAAGTAAATATGCAACAAACAAACAATGCCCCCAGGCTATCACAAATCATCATAATTCAATTCCCGACATAGCCCACCTTGACTCGCCACGTGCACAATAATAAAGTAAATGGCCGCCTTGTCTCGCCACACGCGCATAATAATATTCCCACCTTATCTCACCACATGCGCAAACCTACATATATATATAGACCCCGCCTTGTCACACCGCATGTACAAAAATCAACAGTAATAATAGCACGACAGAAATGTCACGACCCAAAATCCATTAAAGGTCGTGATAGCGCTGAACACCGTTGTCAGGCAAGCCAAAAATGAATACTTAATTTGTTTCTCATTTTAATATTTTGGAAATCATATTTCCTTCAATTAAATAGTAAAAGATGGAATTTACAAAGTAAGTAATAAATGTTGTTTTTACAATTTCAATACAGGACAACCCAAATCACCCCAAAACCTGGTGTCACAAGTGCATGAGCCTCAACTAGGAATATAAAATAAAATACAACATCTATCCGGAATACAAATTCGAATAGGAGAAAGATAAATACTCTGAAGGAGACTCTACTGGCTGCGGACTCGTAACGTGGAATGCAGCTCACCTAACTCCCCGCAATACCCGCGCCTCTGCGCCCACAAGGCCACTAGACATATATGCACCTGCACAAAAATGTGCAGCAAGTGTAGTATGAGTATGTAAATCAACACCTACCCAGTAAGTATCCCGTCTAACCTCGAAGAAGTAGTGACGAGGGATCGACTTCGACACTTACTATGGGCTACAAATAAAATGTCAATGATATAATTAAGCATAGATTACGTAGAACGGCTATAAACTCAATATCATGAAATACGTAAACAATTCTATTGTTCATAAGAAAGTTCCAAATTTATTTTCGTCATTTAACAGTTTTTGCATCTCTGGGCCAATGAAAGCAATATCAATTATTATCAATTCCAAAAAATATATCATGCGCAAATCATGCCGAGGTCGTATGGCCTGCTCCAATATAAATATTTAAATTTTGCACTGTCGAGGGTCGAACGGCGCGAACCATAGATGCATCTATTTAACCTGCCAAGACGTTCGGCCCGCTCCACAAAAAGAAAACACATTAAACAATCAATTCAAGATTTACTAAAGGGCAAATATTCCAAAAATTTCGAATTCCCATTTAACGGTCAAGTAAATGAAGTTTAACCTTTTTATAATTCCTTTATCGAATTTCTAAATATTTTAAATAATTAATTTAACAAGTAGGGCACAACATCGCAAGTACAACATAATATGGGTCCTAGAGTACCCAGACATAAGCATAATAGTAGCTACGCACGGACTCTCGTCACCTCGTGCGTACGTAGCCCCCACAAATAGGAGCACCTAATGATTTGATTCACCTATGGGATTAATTCCCTCTTGCAAGATTAGAAAGGAGATTTACCTCGCTCCGAAATTCCATAACTGGCTCCCAAGCCCTTCCAACAACTCAAGCCGATGCCCAATGCTCCAAAACTAGTCAATAAATGTGCAAACCTATAAATATATACTCTAATACTCATTATAATTCAATTTACAACAATTCCTAACTCCGCTTGAAAAGTCGATAAAAATCACCCTCGGGCCCACGTGCCCGGATTCTAAAACTGTTCGAAGATAAACTTTACCCATGACACCACGAACTCAAATATAATTTATTCCAAATTCCATGTCCAATTTCGTGCTCAAAATCCAAAAATATCCATTTCTAGATTTTCTACCAAAATCCCAATTTTTTACAAATTTTCAAGTCTAAATCCATATATAATCCAAGTAATTAACTTGCAATAGGTGGGAATCACTTACCTTGACATAAATGAAGAAAAGCTCACTTCTAAGAGCTCCAACAATCGCCCAACCAAATGAAAAATGGGTGAAATGAACCCAAACCCCGCTTTAACAATATTCCGCCCAGCCCGACCTTCGCATCTGCGGTCAAATTGCTGCTTCTGTAGCTCTGCACCTGCGGAAATTCAATCGCAGGTGCGGCTCTAGATCGGCCCAACAATCCCCGCATCTACGCCCCATGCAACGCATCTACGCATCCGCTTCTGCGGCTCTTAATGCGCAGGTGCGGTCCTGCTTCTATGGAATTTGACCTCATCTGCGGTCCCAGCCTTCCCTATCCAGAACTGCTTCTGCAACCCTCTTGGCCGCTTCTGCGGCTCCGCACCTGCGGTCAAAACCTCGCAGGTGCGGTTACACTAGGTACCAACTGCCTTAGCATTTCTTCCAAGTCCAAACTCATTCCGTTAACCACCCAGAATCCACCCGAGGCCCTCAGGACCTCAACCAAATATACCAACACGTCCCAAAATACATTACGAACTTAGTCAAACCTTTAAATCACATCAAACAACGCTAAAAATATGAATCACCCTCCAATTTAAACTTAATGAACTTTGAAACTTCAAACTTCTACAATCGATGCCGAAACCTTTCAAATCACGTCCGTTTGACCTCAAATTTCGCACACCACTCACATTCGACATTACGGACCTATTCCAACTTCTGGAATCGCAATCCAACCCCAATATAAAAAATTCCACTCCCGGTCAAACTTCTTAAAATTATCCAAATTTCCAACTTTCGTCCAAATGGCCCCAAAATGACCTACGGACCTCCAAATCCACTTCTGGATGCGCTCCTAAGACCTGAATCATCATACAGAGCTATTTCCAGACTCGGAATCCCAAACGGACGTTGATATCATTGAAATTCACTTCAACTCAAATTTATGAAATTCTTTTAAAAATGCCAACTTCCACAATAGGCGCCGAAATGCTCACGGGTCATCCAAAACCCGATCCGGACATACGCTCAAGTCCAAAATTACCATACGAGCCTGTTGGAATCTTCAAATCAGGATTCTGAGGTCGTTTACTTAAAAATCACACTTTATTCAATTCCTCCAACTTAAAGCTTCCGAAATTAGAATCTTCTTTCTAAATAAACTTCGAACTTCCCGAAATCAAATTCCGACCCTGCGCACAATTCATAATACCTAAAGTGAAGCTGCTCAGGGTCTCAAACTGCTGGATGACGTGCTAGAGCTCAAAACGACCGGTCGAGTCATTGTATTCTCTCCCACTTAAACATACGTTCATCCTCGAACGTGCTAAGAACTGCTCTGAAGTCCGAAATCATTGTTTAACACCTCGTGCACCTACCCATGCTACCACAACCCAGTTGAGAACATTAGCTCGAGCAATTCTGAAGATTCTCCCTTTTATCAGTTAAGTTAGCCTTAGAGCCAAATTCCAACATCTGAAATTCTCTGCCATGCCTGTTTCCAACATATGAACGCCGTATTAAATCACTACATGATGCACCAATACATGTTTGCATACCTTCTCGGAATCCACACCATGCACCGCATAATTCACATGACCATAACAATATCTCCAGATAACAATAGCCGAAATCCCACGAATTCGATGCTCACAACACACCTCACGAAGCATATAAGTCCCGTTTCAACTCTCGCCATACTGCCACAACAGAAGGGATGTGCAGAAATTCATAACCAACTTTCGAGTCAACAAATCATTGAGTCCCTACTCCTGACAAGGACCATTACCCCATTATGAACCAAATAAGGATATTTGCCCTTTAATATGCTTCATATAAATCTGATCGCACTGATACTAGGTCCAAAAATCTCGTCTCACCCAGTACAAGTCGTTTAGGCAATAAGCCACCACAAACACCACCAAAGGTCTCATATGATGCCACCATGTGCCAACAATCCACAAACTCGAATGTGGTACATAAGGAAAAATGAACTCTGGAAAGAACTGCTCAACCCACGTAACTAATTAAACAACCGAAAAGATATTATGGATCGTCCTCAGAAAAATGGTAAAGCAAAACACACAATAGAAGATATGGGATATTGTACTTCACATCACACTCTTGCGGCGTGCAACCCGATCCAACCATGATACCGTTACGGCATGCAACTCGATCCAACCATGATACCCGTTGCGGCGTGACACCCGATCCAAACATGACAATAAATAGGGAAGTACCCATCAAGCCCAAAATGCTTATACCTACAAAATACCCGAATGTCAGCCACAAGCACGCCAAGTGCACAATACCATCCCTGGGGAGACAGATAGAGCCATATGCTACAAACTCGAACACGACTAAGGTGCAATAAATCACTTGTATCTCGGGAGACATCCTGCTCATATAACACCACAAACTATACGGGATATCAATACAGGTGCGAATAATCAAAGCACCTCACAACCCACATGACACAATAGAGACTACACGGAAAGGCCGACAACAGGAATATCATCCAAGGCCTGAAGGCCCAACACATCCGGCCTGATATAGAGCCCACATTCACATGTAGATCCATCCACGAACCTTAAGCAGATTCTGATGGTACCGCACCAGGTTAATATCCTTTCAAGGATCCACAATAACCCTCCTTCCCCCGACACACAAGAACAACCGTCAAATCCGGAACAAACTTCCACAGTCCGCAACCAAATGAACCGAGTTCCCTTTAGGCATAAATTCTCACATTAGCGATAGTACTACAATCTCTACACTTGGTTTTAAATCTTTAATCAATCAAGTGACTACAGGTCACACTTATATCGTCATCCTATGAGATACACTCCCACGACCTTCCGCACCAGGTTACAAGTTTGCACATCTATACCATCGGCCACACTAATGTTGTAAAGCAAATCAAGAAGCTGCAAATCAGTACACAAAGCCTCTTACACAGGACACCGATATCAGGTGATGCTAAGGACAATACCAGCTTACTCTGAACATCTGAATTTTTCCCTGCTTATCCGAGCTCGTGACATTATTGTCGACATCAACTGCAACCTTGATCCTCAACTTTCAATTCCCATGTCGCTCCCTGCACCTAACATACCAATACGCAAGAGTACAAAAATTTTATCATAACTCCTGAACCACCAATAGGATACACACTTTATCATATAAAAACTTTTCACTTAACTCATTTTAGGAGAACCATTGCCCCACGTGACTGAATTCCCATAACTGCAGAAAATACAAACCTCGAGTGGTGGTCTAAACCACCATAATACTTCCGGGTTCCATCTACACATAACAAGCCATAATACTCGAATGCCTCCAAATAAGATCAATTACGGCGGCCGTCAAACCTCGCACGAACCGCCATAAATCACATGTATACTTAACACGCTGAAGGAACTGATCATTGCCACAATCATGCCAATTCAACCATTTCTAACCGAATTTGACTTTTTCTAATTTACTATGGACTTGCCTTAGGAATAATTATATCTCCATTTAAAACATAACGAACCCAAATACGTACTCATCCGGAGTGACCTTATTTCACGAGACCATGCTATCTCAAAACCCACGAACCATCACATACTTTCCTTGTGCGCATATTCGCATCTTCAATGGGTATACTCATTCTGATAATTTTCCTATAATTTAGAAGTTATTTTCTCCCATTCTTCCACTGGTACACCGCATACCGAAGATAACATAGAACACTCCAAGCCCCTTTTATAATCCGCTGCAACAGCTCGATACTTAACCATACTACGAATTTGAAATCCTTCGGCACCACACTTTAACTTTTGAATCCACTACGACCGTTGTTGAGAGTCACCCACTCTGACTTGGTCCCGAATATAATCAAACCCCACGGCTCTGCTAGCACATGAACACCCTCTCAAAGAAGCACCCGGCTGAATCACTTTCCTTGTAAATCATATCTACACAAAGCATAAACTCCGAGTCTTCCCAAAGGCTGAACATGAATCGATAAGACCAATTGTAGCACACATTCCTCAAATCCTTGGCTCAAATCACCACTGATGTTCTCTTTCTTTAGTCGTAATAACCCATCAATATGCCGATAACTAGAAACCTCACAAGTAGATAACCATGCAATCCAATCATAGACGGTGGGGCTCTCCCACTTAGCTTAAAGCTACCATTACATAACTCTGGAACCCACCGAGACTCCTTATCCCCCATTGACATGATTTTGCACAATCGACCCGCCAAATTCCTCAAAATCCTTATGTCCAACATTTCATGAACATTCCAAATCACTAGCCACATTCACATATTCGACCTCTTACTGGATAGACAGTAAAATCCTTCGTAGAGGCTTTGTCGACACCACGCAACTGCCAGCCTTCTCACAGGAGATACCTCACCTGTGGAAAGTCCATGCCGACACCTTCCAACGATGCTGCACTAAGTACCATTACTATGAAATCCTTAAACCATCCTGAGCATGTGCTCATTCACCAGCTGTATAAGCCCGTTCACTCCCCATTGACATCAACTGAACGTGTGACGATACATTCCAATCCAAAGTCATGTTGTATCCTTCTTCATATCAAGCAACCCCTTCCTGTCGCACCCAATCTTCCTCAATATAGCAGCCAATATTCCAAATCAAGCACGTAGACCTAGTCACTGTCCACCATGAATCCCAAATCACTCTAACTTCCCCCAAGGCGTGTGGCTATCCTACCACAGAACCCATATACTGCTCCGCCACTCTTCCACTTTGGTCAAACTCACTCCTTTAAGCAACTACTCGACTCATGTTTCTCACAATTGGCCTTCTAGAAGTTTATCCATTGCCAGACACCTCCCTCATTTCCTTCCTCATCCCCGCTGCCCAGTTGTTGCCTTAAGTCAAATCCATCTCTGCAACAATTGAACCAATAGATCGCTACCAACTTTAAACCTCCCCGAAGATCATCTTCCTTGAGCCCTCAACACCCAGACCACCAATTAAGTCCTGAACCACCGCACACTGCAATCTCTAACATCCGCTTCCCCGATAATATTTCAAACTACCCTACCCCGAAGGCAAATTGATGAAGACCATAACAACGGCAAACTTAACGCATTCAATCCAGGGCGACGACACCATATCTCAGATGAAGATTCCACCACACTCGAAAATACCAAGTCTCATTACTCCATCAATCCAACCTGAACATTCTTAGTCCGATTGCCTTTCTTCGGCTGGAAATAAAATACTGGATCTCTGAATCATGCACTGAGTAAACCTCTTTCCAAGTCATTCACTGCCTCGACGCATAGACAAGCATCCTACCACTACATAAACACTATGCGATAGCAACGTACGAATCGTCATAATGATCAATGCCAACTCTCAAAGCCTTAAGTTATATTGATACTGAGCTGAATCAACATAATGGCCTTCTATAAGGCGACGGCAATATCCCAAAGCAAATACGCAGGGAGAAACATCCTGCACCATATCTATAGTATCATTTAAATTCCTCGATTCCCAATTTATAACAAGCGCTTCACGTCGCTTAAGATTGAATAGGAAGGAAATGAAGGCATAAGCCTCAAAGGAATCGAATCGCACGATGAGGAATCAAGAAGGGAAGTGCTCCTAACAGTCCTGTAGCCTCTCGAAGATAAGTACAGGCGTCTCCTTACCGATCTGCAAGACTCTACTAGACTCGCTCATGAATTGTGAGACCTAAGTCAACCTAGTGCTCTGATACCATATTATCACGACCCAAAATCCATTAAAGGTCGTGATGGCACCGGACACCGCTGTCAGGCAAGCCAAAAATAAATACTTAATTTGTTTCTCATTTTAATATTTCTGAAATCATATTTCCTTCCATTAAATAGCAAAAGATGGAATTTATAAAAATAAATAATATTATTTTTTTACAATTTCAATACAGGACAACCCAAATCACCCCAAAACCTGGTGTCACAAGTGCATGAGCCTAAACTAGGAATATAAAATAAAATACAACATCTATCCGGAATACAAATTCGAATAGGAGAAAGATAAATACTCTGAAGGAGACTCTGCTGGCTGCGGACTCGTAACGTGGAATGCAGCTCACCTAACTCCCCGCAATACCCGCGCCTCTGCGCCCACAAGGCCACTAGACATATATGCACCTGCACAAAAATGTGCAGCAAGTGTAGTATGAGTACGTAAATCAACACCTACCCAGTAAGTATCCCGCCTAACCTCGAAGAAGTAGTGACGAGGGATCAACTTCGACACTTACTATGGGCTACAAATAAAATGTCAATGATATAATTAAGCATAGATTACGTAGAACGGCTATAAACTCAATATCATGAAATACGTAAACAATTCTATTGTTCATAAGAAATTTCTAAATTTATTTTCGTCATTTAACATTTTTTGCATCTCGGCCAATGAAAGCAATATCAATTATTATCAATTCCAAAAAATATATCATGCGCAAATCATGTCGAGGTCGTATGGCCTGCTCCAACATAAATATTTAAATTGAGCACTGTCGAGGGTCGAACGGCGCGAACCATAGACACATCTATTTAACCTGCTGAGGCGTTCGATCCGCTCCACAAAACGAAAACATATTAAACAACCAATTCAAGATTTATTAAAGGGCAAATATTCCAAAAATTTCGAATTGCCATTTAACGGTCAAGTAAATGAACTTTAACCTTTTTACAATTCCTTTATCGAGTTTCTAAATATTTTAAACAATTAATTTAACAAGTAGGGCACAACATCGCAAGTACAACATAATATGGGTCCTAGACTACCCGGACATTAGCATAATAGTAGCTACGCACGGACTCTAGTCACCTCGTGCGTACGTAGCCCCCACAAATAGGAGCACCTAATGATTTGATTCACCTATGGGGTTAATTCCCTCTTACAAGGTTAGAAAGGAGACTTATTTCACTTCAAAATTTCATAACCGGCTCCCAAGACCTTCCAACAACTCAAGCCGATGTCCAACGCTCCAAAACTAGTCAATAAATGTGCAAACCCATAAATATATACTCTAATACTCATTATAATTCAATTTACAATAATTCCTAATTCCGCTTGAAAAGTCGATAAAAATCACCCGCAGGGCCACGTGCCCGGATTCCAAAAATTTTCGAAGATAACTTTGCCCATGATACCACAAACTCAAATATATAATTTATTCCAAATTCCATGTCCCATTTCGTGGTCAAAATTCAAAAATATCCATTTCTAGGGTTTTTACCAAAATCCCAAATTTTTACAACTTTTCAAGTCTAAATCCATATATAATCCAAGTATTTAACTTGCAATAGGTGGGAATCACTTACCTTAACATAGATGACGAAAATCTCCCTTCCAATTGCTCCAAATATCGCCCAACCAAATGAGAAATTGGTGAAATGAACCCAAATCCCGCTTTAAAAACATTCTGACCAGCCCGACCTTTGCACCTGCGGTCAAATAACTACTTCTACGGCTCCACACCTGCGAAAATTCAATTGCAGGTGCGGCTCCAGCTCGGCCTAAGAATCCCCGTATCTGCTCCCCATGCAGCGCATCTGCGGCTCTTAATGCGTAGGTGCGGTCCCGCTTTTGCGAAACTTGACTGTATCTGCAGTCTCAGCCTTCCCCAGCTAGAACCGTGTTTGCGACCCTCTTGGCCGCTTCTGCGGCTCTGCAGTTGCGGCCAAAACCTCGCAGGTGCGGTTACACCAGGTACCGACTGCCTTAGCTTTTTTTCCAAGTCCAAACTCTATCTGTTAACCATCCGGAATCCACCCGAGGCCTTCGGGACCTCAGCCAACTATACGAACACGTCCCAAAATACATTACAAACTTAGTCGAGCCTTTAAATCACATCAAACAATACTAAAAACATGAATCATCCTCCAATTAAAACTTAATGAACTTTGAAACTTCAAACTTCTACAATCGATGCCGAAACCTAACAAATCACGTCCGTTTGACCTCAAATTTTGCACACACGTCACATTCAACAGTACGAACCTATTCCAACTTACGAAATCAAAATCTGACCCCGATATCAAAAAGTCCATTCCCGGTCAAACTTCTTACAATTATCCGAATTTCCAACTTTCGCTCAAATGGCCCCAAAATGACCTACGAACCTCCAAATCTACTTCCGGACGCGCTCCTAAGACCGAAATCGTCATACAGAGCTATTACCATACTCAGAATCCGAAACGGACGTTGATATCATTGAAATGCACTTCAACTCAAATTTATGAAATTCTTCCAAAAATTCCAACTTCCACAATAGGCGCCGAAATACTCCCGGGTCATCCAAAACCCGATCCGGATATACGCCCAAGTCCAAAATCACCATACGAACCTGTTGGAACCTTCAAATCATGATTCTGAGGTCGTTAACTTAAAAATCATACTTTAGTCAATTCCTCCAACTTAAAGCTTCCGAAATTTGAATCTTCTTTCCAAATCAACTCCGAACTTTCCGAAATCAAATTCCGACCATGCGCACAAGTCATAATACCTGAAGTGAAGCTTCTTAGGGTCTCAAACCGTTGAATGACGCACTGGAGCTCAAAACGACCAGTCTGGTCGTTATAAGAAACCTCGTGCAAACACTCGAACAAAATTTCCCAACAATATAACGTGTAATGACCCAACCGGTCATTTTAACTTTTAGAACCCCGTTCCCTAAAATAAAACTTTCTGTAGGTGCTTGTAATGATTTATGACTTGCGGGGATAGTTGGTTCAGGATTTGAAAGTGTTTGAGGTGAAACTGGAACACTTGGTTCCTTAAGTTGGCCTTAAAGTGCTAAGTTTGACTTCGGTCAACTTNTGGAGAATGTAATGACCCAATCGGTCATTTTAACTTTTATAACCCCGTTCCCTAAAATAAAACTTTCTGTAGGTGCTTGTAATGATTTATGACTTGCGGGGATAGTTGGTTCAGGATTTGAAAGTGTTTGAGGTGAAACTGGAACACTTGGTTCCTTAAGTTGGCCTTAAAGTGCTAAGTTTGACTTCGGTCAACTTTTTGTGAAAACGACCCCGGAATAGAATTTTGATGATTCCAACAGCTCCGTATGGTGATTTTGGACTTAGGAGCATGTTCGGAATTCTATTTGGAAGTCCGTAGTTAAATTAGACATGAAATGGCTAAAAACAAGAACTTAAGTTTGAAAGTTTGACCGATGAGTTGACTTTTTGATACCGGAGTCGGAATCCAGTTCCAAAATTTTCATAGCTCCGTTATGTAATTTATGACTTGTGAGTAAAATTTGAGGTCAATCAGAGTTGATTTGATAGGTTCCGGCATTGAATGTAGAAGTTGAAAACTCTTAGTTTTATTAAGCTTGAATTGGGGTATGATTCATAGTTTTAGCGTTGTTTGATGTGATTTAGAGGTTTGACTAACTTCTTATGATGTTTTAGGACTTGTTGGTCTATTTGGTTGAGGTCCCGAGGGCCTTGGGTGAGTTTCGGATGGTTAACGGATCAATAATTTGAGTTAGAAGCTGCTGCAATGTTTCCTCTTATGTTGGACATTCTGGGATATGATCGAGCCCAGATATCGAGCCCAAATATTGAGCAAGATATCGATCCCAGGTATCGAGCCCAGGGTTGACGAGGTACAGGCTCGAGCTAGTGTATCGAAGCCATGATCAAAGGTCCAACTCGAGGGCCA
>AWOL01S0090539.1:0-11369 GCA_000715115.1 Nicotiana otophora | reverse complement strand
TTGAGTAAGGTACCGGCTGCCCATCGCGGCCCATCGATTTAGGTCATGACAAAAGTGGTATTAGAGCAGTTCTGTCCTAGTGAGTCTACAAGCCATGTCTAGTAGAGTCTTGTTTATGGGTGTGTTGTGCACCACACTTATAAGTAGGAGGCTACAGGGCATTTAGGACTGTCACTCTTTCTTCTTACTTTAGATCGTGTGGTAGAACTCAGTTGTACGAACTCAATTTCCCAAACTCTATCTTATTCATAATACGACGATGCCTACATCTAGAAAAATGGTTGGTAACAGATTTCATATGGCTGTGAAAGAGTTGATTCAGAGGGACTCCATTTTGCATGATGGTTATGATGAGTAAATATATGGTCTTCAGTAGATCATGTGTGTACTAAAATGTGTAAGCCTTTTGATAAAGAGCCATAAGGCAGAAATATCTATCCTCCCCTATGGTGAAAGGCAATAAGAGATTCAGAAGATAGATACAAGTTTCACCAAGTAAAAGAAGCAAGATGAATAAGGGTACGTGGCGCCCAGTTAATGAAGATTATCAGTATTTACAATTCAGGAAGAGGAATTTAAGCCTTTTGAGTTACCTTCAACAATAACAGTGGTATGTATAAATTGGCCACACCCATTTCAGTTACACCATATTAGAGGCCAACATGTGTAGTTTATGAAAAGGATAGGATATCAGGATCCGACTGGAGTTAGAGTAACCCAAAATGGTGAATGGATTGTTTGTATTAGTTGACATTTCCGAAGGATATTACAAAGGTGCTAATAGATCTCCTTGTGAGGCACCCAGATGGTGCACTCTGGAATATTACAATTAGATGTGAATACTACCATGATAGAAAGAAATATTCCGAAGATAGGCACTGAAAGACTGGAAGGGATAAATATTACGTTAGTGTGGCTCGCGTCCCCTAGTAGAGCGAGAACGTTAAGAGCCACTGGATGGAGCAAAGGGGAGCTAAAAGCAAAAGAATGTCTTGTTCGAATTTTCAGAATAAAATGATAGACATAAATGTTAGTGGGAAATAAGAAGAAAGTTAATGAAGTATTATGAGTAAGATGTGATACATGGATGAAAACGGTAGATAAAAAAGATGACTGTATTACAGAGTCTATAGTCAAGTGAAGGAAAGGACGAGAGGTGACAGGCCTTGAGGCAACAAAAGAGTATAGGCCATAAAGTCATATCCTCATTTTGAGAAATACGTTCATGACTCCAACGCGATTACCGAAAGGAAAAATTAGACCCCAGAGTAATAAGAAATCAGTATGGATTGGTGAACAAGATAAACTAAACATGAATTAGGGATTGAGCGATTCAATAATGGTCGACATCATGAGAATTTCAGATTTCGTTCCGGCGATAATTGAATGGACGACAGAAGAATACCCTTTAAAGGTCGTTCAGGAAGACGCTTCCCTAAAGCAAGCAAGGTGAGTAAAGTTAAGCTTAAGGGACTGTATGTGCCAGTTACACTAAGTGATACACTCGTGAGTGAGGAATTTCGTTATCCTTGGTACAGAAGAATTACCACGAGGCAAGTAAGGATCATCGATGATGTGAAACGATGCAAAAGATGAAGAGGTAAAACATCTATAGGTAGATCCTCGTGGCTTCAGCTCTTAGTACTCCCCTAAAGGGGAATATTGAGTTACGTGGTATTAAGTCGGAATTAAGTAATTCTAGTAACTATGGAATGGTAAAGGAAGAGTGCGACAAAAATGAAAAGGGGATGAGATTGCAAGTATTGAAATCCTACATATGTGCTTCAATTCTAGGATATTATGCAAGCACGACGTCAAGGAGATGGAGTAAGGGTTCTTGCCTGAGATGTTATTGATAAATTAGGAGCACGTGCGAGATGTAAGTTAAGATAAAGGAAATGACCCAAGAAAGATTACACGAAATATTGATATGAGAAGGGGCTAACGAGCAGTCAGTAGTTGATTCAGGAAGAGTCTAGTTGTGGCTAAACAGGGGGTTGCAGACGAGGTAGCAGACCGTGCAAGATAAACATAGTAAAACCCAATATGGGGAATTCAGTCTCGCAGATATGACCTCGGAACCCTTGAGAAATATTCAGATAGAAGTTGGGGTAGTTAAAGGTGACGTATAAGTGTTACGGAAATAAAAGAGGATGTCACCAGAAACAGTCTAAATTTAAGTTCAAAAGCAACCCTACAAGCACACGAGCGTAAACTACGGATAATTATAGGAGAGAAAGGACATTAAGTATTCGGTGTAATTAGCTCGCAACTTTACAAGAGTCAGAGAATCCTCCCTAAATACTACAATGCAAGACTGGCTGAGAAAGTAAGGAAGGGAGCTTTAACCTAAGCTGGGTGACCTAAGGATGGAATGGTCTTATAACAACAGCCTCACAACAACATTATATGCACTCCATAATAAAATAGCACCTACTGTGGCTAATGAACAGGAAGTAAAATCATAAGTGATATTCAAGATCATATGAGTTGTATGGAATTCCAATATGCACGGGCACGAAGATAAGCTAAGTATGCATGCAAAAAGGGGGCAGAAAGACCAGGAAAAGTAATTGCTTACGTTTGAAGAAAGATGAGATGGAACAAAAATAATTATTATATT
Organism: Nicotiana otophora; assembly: GCA_000715115.1. Lineage (NCBI taxonomy): Eukaryota > Viridiplantae > Streptophyta > Magnoliopsida > Solanales > Solanaceae > Nicotiana > Nicotiana otophora. Next base: position 8,746 of record AWOL01S0090539.1, on the reverse strand, counting down.
CATGATCTAGAGTTAGTTACGTTATGAACGCACTTAAGAGTTTGGAAGTTTTAAACATGCAACATATACAGCCGTAGAAGATTCTGGTATAAGTTAAAAGAAAGAATTGAGCCTAGGTCATAGATGAAGGATTGTATTATTAAAGGATTGTATCATGGACATTCCTTAGCGCTCATGAAAGGCTAAACGTAATAACTAGTACCATGAGCCGCAGATCAAGAGATAGCTTAAGCCTACATAAAGACTGATCAGAAGAAGGAGGAAACTAAAGAGTTATATCAACGAAGTAAATCAAGAATCTGATTATTGGACCCATAAAATTATAGAAATCGTGATTGAGAACATTACAAGATCACTCTTAATATCAGAGGTACCAGAGGAATAGTACAACAAACCATATTCTATAACGGCCCTAAAGCCGGTTAGACAAGTACCAGCCTCATAAGAAGTTAGTACGAAACTCCCACCGGATTATGTATGCACCAGAGGTTCAAGTATTATAATAGAGCTTCAAGTTATGAACGCGAATTATACCTATGTGGAAGGGAGGTCATGAAAGAGATAGAAGATACGATGCGAGATTTTAAGGTAAGCAAGGTAAAGGTGAACAACGTACAAGATACTCAAAGGTAGAAGATCGTGAATAGTCCATGCTTCGGATAGAAGGCTAGAAGCACTGGGATTCAATATCCAAGAATGATAGCAGCGTCGTCAGTGGCGTACCTTCCAGCCTATGGTTTCCAAGTATCGGGAGATCTAGTCAAGAGAGTAAAGAAGAGTTAGAAACGATGTGATGTCTCGCTTAATATTCCAAAATAACATAAGGGAATAAATGGTGCAAGCAAGTTGAAGTAAGGTTGTGAATAGTATAAATAGATACGTAGAGGTCACAAGGTAAAGTATAGTAAATCGCCAAGGTTTTATGACAGGAGTAAGGATGAGAAATGGCAAGTTAGAAAGTGACGAGAATGGGTCAGTTCTCGGGATTAAGCCCATGAAAACATGAGATACGGTGGGTTCTCTAAGTTATAGAAGGCTCAGTATAGCCTGAATGAACTCAAAGGAGTTTATGACTAGTAGCATTTAGAAGATATGGAATGCTGCCTTGGTAGTGAAATGAAGGTGAAATTGTGAAAGATAAAAGATAACGGTTGGGCCTTCGATTGAATAATGATTTAAAGAAAGAAAAATTAAGGGGAAAAGGAGAAAAGATTTCACGAACGACACGAGATCAGAATACCACCATAAGATGAATCACATCGAGATACTATGAAATACAATTACGAAAATCACTTCAAATATTCCTCGATGCAACGTAAGCCCTAGTGGCAAGGTTTTACGTAAGAAGTTTCAAATTATCAGTTGTATATTGTAGATATTATTGAGGTGAATCAACAATGGATGGAAAAAGTCACAAAGTACGAGATGAGATTAGACCGCAGTTCTTAAGATGAACAGTAATGAGGAAGCATTAAAGGACTTAGATTTATACATATGGGATAAGCAACGAGAATAACCTGGAGTTTGGTAGCAGGCCTTAGTAACGATAAATCGATGTAAGTGTTATGGTATATTATGACCTATCTAGATGCAGTAAAGTCACGCGGATGGATAACCAGGGCTATGAAATAAGATATAGCAATAGTAGTAAGTTCGACAAAGTACCGAGGGAAGGACTTCAGTATACCTATAAATGCCAAGAGGGACATCTTTAGTTCTGTATATGTTCACAAAGTGAAGCCTAGAAATTGGCTAAAAGCCGAAGGAAAGAGTCGCATAGGCGCATTTACAAGGTTAGAGTCGTACAGGCTGCATGATAGAAGGTAGCAACAGTTACGAGATTGGAAGGATTTCTATCCATAAGTCGTGGTGTGAGAAAGAGGCCTAAAGGGATGGGATGCCCTGGACTTTGGATTTATTCACAGAACAGTTGCCTAGATGGCAAGGAGAGTAGTAAAGTATTCGGAAGACATAGGCTATAAAAATGATCAGTGCACCAGTCAACATTCGAGGACGAATGTGGCCATGTAAGAGTTAAGTCAGAGGAACTCGATTTTGCATGATGCTCATGATGAGTAAATGTGAGGTCTTCAGTAGATCATGTGTGTACTAAGACGTGTAAGCCTCTTGATAAGGAGCCTTAAGGCAAGAATATCTATCCACCCCTATGGTGAAAGGCAATGAGTGATTCAGAAGCTAGATACCAGTTTCAACAAGTAAAAGAAGCAAGGTGAAGAAAGGTATGAGACACCCAGTTTATGAAGATTATCAGTATTTATAATTCAAGCATAGAAATATAAGCATTTTGAGTTACTTCCAACAGTGATATATGTATGTACAAATGGCCACACCCATCTTAGTTGTGCTCTATGGAAGTTAACAAATATGGTTTGAGAGAAGGACATAATATCAGGATCTGGCAGGGGTTAGAGTAACCCAAAATGGTGAATGGATTGTTTGCGCTAGTTGACATTTCTGAAGGATATTGCAGATGTTCTAATAGATCTCCTTGTGAGACACCCAGATGGTTCATTCTAGAATAGTACAGCTAGATATGAATACTAGAATGTTCAAAGATAGGCACTGGAATCCTAAAGGGATAAATATTACCTTAGTATGGCTCCCGTCCCTAGTAAAGAGAGAATGTTAGGCAACCCGAAGAGCCAATGGATCGAGCAAGGGGAGCTAAAAGCAAAAGAATGTCTTTTTGAAGTTTTCAGAATAAAGTAATAGACAGAAATGTTAGCAGGGAAATAAGAAAAGAGTTAATGAAGCATTATGAGTAAGATGTGATACATGGATGACAATGGTAGATTAACAAAACCATTACAGTATTACAGAGTCTATAGCCAAGTGAAGGAAAAGACGAGAGGTGACAGACCTTGAGACAACAAAAGGGTATAGGCCATAAAGTCATATCCTCATTTCGAGAAATAAGTTCGTGATTCTAACGTGATTACATGAAGGAAAAGTTAAACCCCAGAGTAATAGAANGCACAGTGACCTAAAGAGGAAATGGTCTTGTAACAATAGTTTCACAACTACAATGTATGCACTCCATAAGAAAGTGGCACATATCGTCGCTAATTAACGGGAAGAAGAAAAAAATCAAAAGGTAATATTCGAGATTATATGAGTTATACGAAAATTCCAGCATGCGTGGGAACTAAGATAAGCTAAGTATGCACGCAACAATGGGGCAGAAAGACCAGGAAAAGTAATAGCTTACATTTAAAGAGAGTTGAGAAATAACAAAAGGAACTATTCGATCGATGATCCAGAGTTAGTTGNACCAGTATGGACTGGTGAACAAGATAAACTAAATATGAATTAGGGATGGAGTGATTTGATAATAGTCGGCATTATGAGAATTTTAGAGATTGCATTCCGGCTATAATATAATGGACGACAGAAGAATAACCTTTAAAGGACATTCGGGAAGACGCTTCCCTAAGGTTAAGCTTAATGGACTATGCGTGCCATTTACACTAACACTCACCCTCGTGAGTAAGGAATTTCATTATCCTTGGTACAGAAGGATTACCGCAAGGTGAGTAAGGGTCATCGATGATGTGAAAAGACACCAAAGATAAAGAGGTAAAACATCTGTAGGTAGATCGTTGTAGCACTAAATTTTAGTACTCCCCTAAAGGGAGGAATATGGAGTGATGTGGCATTAAGTCAGAATTAAGTGGTTCTAGTAACTATAGAATGGTAAAGGAAGAATGCGATAAAAATTAAAAGGGAATGAAATTAAACTTATTCAAATTCTACAGGTATGCCACAATTCTAGAATATTATGTAAGCACGACATCAAGGAGAGGAAGTATGGGTTCCGGCCCAAGATGTTATTGATAGATAAAGAGCCAATGCGAGACGTAAGTTAAGACAAAGGGAATAACCCAAGAGGGATTGCGCGGAATACATATATCAGAATGGACCAACGAGCNCAGAAGTACAAGAGTACAACAACCATATTCTATGAAGAGTACCAGCCTCATAAGAAGTCAGTATGTAGATGTGATTTATACCTATGTGGAAGGAAGGTCATGAAAGAGATAAAAGACGTGATGCGAGATTTTAAGGTAAGTAAGATAAATGTGAACAACATACGAGATACTCAGGTGCAGGAGGTTTGAATAATCTATACTTTAGACAAAGAGATAGAATCGTTGGGATTCAGTATCCAAGAATGATAGCGTCGTCGTTAGTGGCATGTATTCCATCCTATGGTTTCTAGGTATCGAGAAGTCTAATTAAGAGAGTAAAGAAGAGTTAGAGATGATGTGATGTCTCGCTTGATGTTCCATGATGACATAAGGAAATCTATGATGCAAGCAAGTTAAAGGAAGGTTGCGAGTAGTATAAATAAATACGTGTAGATCGCAAGCTAAAGTATGGTAAAGCGACACAGTTATAGGAAGGCAGGAGTAAGGATAAGAAAGGGCGAGTGAGAAGGTGATGAGAGTGGATAAGTCTTCAATATTAAGCCCATGAAAACAAAAGGGCTGATGGTCTGTCTAAGTTATAGAAAGCTCAGTATAGCCTGAATGAACTCAAAGGAGTTTAAAGCTAGTAACATTTAGAAGAGATGGAATGCTGCCCTGGTAGTGGTATAAGGGTGTAATCGTGATAGATAAAGGATGACGTCTGGGCCTTCGATTGAGTACTAATTTAAAGAAAAAAAAAGAAGAGAGGGGATTTCACGGACAGCACATGATTAAAATACCCACGTAAGGTGAATCACATTGGGATGCTATGAAATACATTTATGGAAGTATAGTATCGCCCCTAGGTGGATCAGTCTAATCATTTCAAATATTCCTCGAGGAGACGTGAGCCTTAGCGGCAGTGTTACATAAGAGGACAAGTTATCAGTAGTAGATTGCAGATCAACATCATGGTGAATCAACAATGGATGGATAAAAGTTACAAAGTATGAGATGAGAATAGGCCATCATTCTTAAGATGAACAGTGATGAAGAAGCATTATAGGACTTAGAGAGTAACATGAAGTTTGGTAGCAGACCACAAGTCATGGTGTGAGAAAGAGGTCTAAAGGGGGGAATGTGCTCCCCTTTGGATTTATTTACAAAACTGTTGCCTAGATGGCAAGGAGAGTACTAGAGTATTCGCAAGAGCTGTAGGTTATGATAAAGATAAGTGCATCGGTCAACATTCGAGGACGAATGTTCCAAAGGGGGAATGATATTACACCTCATATTTTCGTACGTGAAAGTACACCATAAGTAAATTGATGAAAGCTCAGAAATGAGATGTTACATCCCGCATTTTCGTACGTTAAATTTTGTCATAAGTTAATCGACGTAAGCTCGGGAACGTGATTATTTTGAGATTATAAGTATTATACTATTTCAAGCAAGTGATAAGTAAATTCGTGAAGGTGAGAGGGTAAGCAAATCGAAGGAAGTGAGTTTCGTCGAAGTTATTCTATTTGGGATAGAATACAGTCCGAGCTATAATACCCAGTATACAAGGTACCCTATAAACACGATAGTAGGGTACATAAAGTGTGTTAAAAGTGAGTAGTATTTTAAGTAAGCTGAGATAATTCTTAATTGTATGGGTAGTTGGTTAATTATTGGTTGATGGGAGATTAATTAGTTAATTAAAGAATTAGTGGTTAATTAATTAAGAACCTTGGATAAGACCAAGGAACACCAATGTGGCAGCCCAAGTAATGAATAAGATTCATTACATTAGGTGGCCTAATTAGGGGCCTTTAGGAAATTATTAGTCATCCTAAGTGGGGCCCACCTAAAGGTTAAAGGTAACCTTTCTAGTTCACAAAAATCAATTGCTCATCTCTTAAGAAAAAGCTTCAGCAAGGATACGTTTACAATGGCAACGTTATTTCTTCAAGCATTTCATACGAAGACTACTTAATATTACAACAATGTGGGATTTGCGATTCTAAGAGAGTACGGTGCAATCATTCTCAAGTATATCATACGGATTGTTCCCTATTTCGATCTGGCTGTTACGTGTTCCATCGCGATTGTGGTGTGTTAGAAGGATTGTCAAGAGAATCGGCTCAGGTATGTCAAGGCTATCCCTTCTTTATCAATACGATACAAACAAAATGAGCAAATGTACTAATTCTATAAATGACTCTATTCATAGAAATACCAGAGGTTCCTATGTTCTTAATTCCCCATATGTCTTATTATTTTATCGTCTATTAATGGGTCTCGAAAAATACTAAGTTGATAAAGTTTATTTCATGATATTAATGAGAGGCATAATGGTCTTTTGATATTTCGAGAGATTTTATTGACGTACTTCTCATGTATTTATACATGTACATTGACCGATGATCAGATGGAGTTATATACACGTATATTATATGTATATGGGATATGGGAAAAGGTTACGACATTATATAAGCACCACCACCTGATCCGCTGGTATACATTGATGATTTTGCCCACAGTGGCCGAGATGATTTGATGGGGTGCCCTCAGAGGCTTGATGATGTTATGTACACATATACCTATGCATGGTATGGCACTTATACGCATATACATGATATTTTAAATATTAAATGATTCACAGCGCTATTCAGATTTACATGTCTAGTCTTTTACTCTATGTTTCTCTCATGTCTATTAATTATTGATATTCATTCCTTACATACATGGTACATTATTTGTACTGACTTCCCTTTTACCTGGGGACGTTGTGTTTCATGCCCGCAGGTCCCGTTAGACAGTTTGAGAGTCCTCCAAGTAGGATATCAACTCAGCGGAAGGTGTTGGTGCACTCCATTTGCCCTGGAGTTGCTATTTGGTCAGTATGATAAGGTCATGTATGGATTGGTATGGCGGGGCTCTGTCCCGACGTTTATTACAATTATATATTCTTAGAGGCTTGTAGATAGATGCCATATATATGAAAGATTGTATGGCCTTATCGGCCTATGTTCAGCATACGAGTGATCATTTTGGTCTTATAGGCTGTATGTTTTATGTATAAGTTGGTATTACATGTTTTATTCTAGTTATCTCACGGCAGCCTTACCATCTCATTTTCCTATGATAGTATGATACAAAAAGATACATTATGTTGGTACTCGGTTGAGTAAGGTACCGGGTGCCCGTCGCGACCCATCGGTTTGGGTCGTGACACTAACTGCTCTGAATAATAGGATGTCATCACCCGAATGAAGTGTGCAGACTTAGTCAACCAGTCCACAATAACCCAAACAATGTCATATTTCCTCAAGGTTCGTGGTAAGCATACCAAAAAGTCCATGGTAATGCGCTCCCACTTCCACTCCGGTACCACCAATATCTGAGTCAACCCACTGGGTTTGTGATGTTCATACTGCACCTATTGACAAATTAAAACAGGGAGAGAGATGTCCAACAATATGTTTCTTCATCTTCCGCAACCAATAGTGCTGCTTCAAGTCATGATACATCTTTGTGACACATAGATGAATGGAATACCGTGAATTGTGAGCCTCCTCAAGGATCAACACACTCAACCCATCAATATTCAGAACGCAAATTCCATTCTGAATCCGCATAACACCATCATCCCCATCTCAACCCCTTGGCACCACCCTACTGCATTATGTCCTTTAATACCAAGAAGTGAGGATCATCAAACTGGCGATCCTTGATACGCTCCAACAACGATGACTTCCCACAACACAAGCGAGAACCCTACTAGACTCCGAAACATCCAACCTCACAAACCGGTTGGCTAAATCTTGAACATCCATACTTAATGGCCTCTCCACCGCCGGTAAAAATGCCAAACTGCCAATACTCTTTGCCTTCATACTCAAGGTATCGGCCACCACATTGGCCTTCCCAGGATGATATAATATGGTGATATCATAGTCTTTCAATAACTCTATCCATCTACCCTACCTCAAAGTAAGATCCTTCTGCTTGAATAGATGCTGGAAACTCCGATACTCGGTATAGATCTCACATGAAACGCCGTACATATAGTGCCTCAAACTCTTTAGCGCGTGAACAATGGCTACTAACTCCAAATCATGCGCAGGGTAATTCTTCTCATGGACCTTGAACTGACGAGACATCTAGGCAATCACCCAACCATCCTGCATCAATACCATGCCAAGCCCAATACACGATGCATCACCATACACTATGTAAGATCCTAAACCTGTAGGTAACACTATGGGCTGTAGTCAAGGCAATCTTGAGCTTCTGAAAACTCTCCTCACACTTATCGGTCCATCTGAAAAGAGCACCCTTATGAGTCAACTTGGTCAATGGGGCTGAGATAAATGAAAACCCCTCCATGAACCGGTGATAGTAACCCGTCAAACCAAAGAAGCTCCGAATATCTATAGCTGAAGTAGTTCTAGGTAGTTCTAAACTGCCTCTATTATCTTAGGTTCCACCTTGATACCCTCGGAAGACACAACATGACTCAAAAAGGCAATTGAGTCTAACTAGAACTCACACTTCAAAAACATGGCATATAGTTGACGATCCTTCAAAGTCTAAAGTACAATCCGTAGGTGCTGATCATGCTCCTCTCTACTACGAGAGTAAACTAGAATATCATCAATGAAGACAACCATGAAGGAATCCTAATAAGTCTTCAACACTTGGTTCATCCCATCCATGAAGGTTGTAGTCACACCCCGACCTTGGGGAGCGGGACGACACCCAAGTGAGTTACCCCTGTCAAGAAATCCTACTTAATGCCTATCATTCAACCTTGACCATGAAAAATTGAA